>JAGHMJ010000035.1:100000-104362 GCA_018749465.1 Paracanthobrama guichenoti | reverse complement strand
GAATTACAGCTGTAACTGTACACATTAAGTTTATATCTCGCAATTCTTTCTTTTTTTAGGATTTAGAGAAACATTTCTGAATTGTCAATGGCAGAATTATGAGATTTAAAAAGTAATTTACCGTGGTTTAAGACTCTTAATATAAAGCATTATGTATAAGCCCTGAGTGCCATTACAACAATAAACTTAGCCCGCGGGTGTAAGAGCGACTGACGCGCCGCGCGCTCCGCCCCGCTCATGTGACGCGCCGCGGGCTGACTCAGCGGGAGGGACGGGCTCTACCGACTCCGTCACGCCGCGTCAGTCTGGACTCGGAGTCGCACAATTATGAAAAATCCACCTTCCGCTGGAGCTGCAGCGGACGCACACGACTCCCACCGCCGCCACCGGGCTTCCCTCCCGCGGCTTCCCGAGCAGCGCAGCGCCGGTAGATGGCTAGAGGATCAGCGCCTCGTGAGTCTGAACGGTGAAGAGAATGGTACGGATCTTTTCTCGTGTTTATCCGGCGCTGCGGGTTTCGGTCTCCGTTGCTGCAAGAGACGAACGCGCTTGACAGGCGCGGAGTCTCGAGCGTCGCGTCGCGGCTTTGGCTCGTGGTTCGCCGCTCCTCTGACGCGCGCGAGCCCCGGTCCGGTACCGGCTGGAAACACCTGGCGTCGCGTTCACACCGCCGTCGTACGTAGATCACAACGACCGTGCGCGTTCCACCGATTTAAAGCCTCCGGTTACGCGTTAGCTTAGCGGCTCGCGCCGTTTCTCGCCTAACTATAAACAACCACGTGAACTAACGTTATTATCAATATCCATAAGCAGAAACGGCGAGTGGCGGGAGATCTGAGGAAATACCTGCGGTCGGAAGCGCTGCACGCGGGCGCACTGTTTATATGTTTGGTAATAACTGTTTATGTTCATTATTACGTGTCATCATCATAACCTCACACTCAGCCTCCGTCACCGTGGCGCTGGCGGAACGTCACGTGACACTCAGTCAACCGCCACCGATTAATCGAATAAACGAAGCGCGACACATCAGATGAGTACATGTGTCCACACTAAGAATAACTGTAACTGTATTAAAGTCCACACCAGGAGATGATAACGTTCTGTTCATGCTGACTTTCCCCGACTGTCGCTTTAAGGCAGGATGGATTCTGATTGGCTGTCAGTGTTTTATCGTTATAGTTGTACTGCTCGAATTGCAGAACTATTATCTTTATTATAAACCTGATTTATGTGGCTTAACTTTAAACGCATTAGTTTTATTGTGATGTAAAATCTTCCAGTCCAGCGATGTTGAGTAATGTAGTGATAATAATATGGTAACTCATTCCAGTCGTAAAGGAGGCAAATACGATTTAGAACTGAGATCATTTCGGCTTTAGTGCACTCTCTGTCGGCGCACTCTCTGTCGGCGCACTCGCGTGACGGCGCACTCTCTGTCGGCGCACTCGCGTGTCGGCGCACTCGCGTGTCGGCGCACTCTCTGTCGGCGCACTCGCGTGTCGGCGCACTCTCTGTCGGCGCACTCGCGTGTCGGCAAGACTCTCTGTCGGCGCGACTTCGCGTGTCGGGCGCGACTCTCTGTCGGCGCGACTCGTGTCGGCGCGACTCTGTCGGGCGCATTCTGTCGCGCACTCTCTGTCGGCGCACTCGCGTGTCGGCGCACTCTCTGTCGGGCGCACTTCTGGCGGCGCACTCTCTCTGTCGGCGCACTCTCTGTCGGCGCACTCTCTGTCGGCGCACTCTCTGTCGGCGCACTCTCTGTCGGCGCACTCTCGTGTCGGGCGCACTCTCTGTCGGCGCACTCGGCGTGGGCGCACTCGCTGTCGGCGACTCTCTGTCGGCGCACTCTCGTGTCGGCGCACTCTCTGTCGGCGCACTCTCTGTCGGCGCGACTTTCGCGTGTCGGCGCGACTCGCGTGTCGGCGCACTTCGCGTGTCGGCAGTCGTGCGCGGGCGCACGCCGGCGTGTCGGCGCGACTGTCGGCGCGTGTCGGCGCGACTCTCGCGTGTCGGCGCACTCGCGTGTCGGCGCACTCGCGTGTCGGCGCACTCGCGTGTCGGCGCACTCGCGTGTCGGCGCGACTTTCGGCGTGTCGGCGCACGTGTCGCGCGGTCGGGCGCGCACTCTGTTAGCGTCTTTCCGCGTGTCCAGTGCTTTCGTTTGTCAGTGCCCTCGTGTGTCAGTGTATTTAGCGTGTCAGTGCACTTGCCTGTCAGTGTATTTAGCGTGTCAGTGCACTCGCCTGTCAGTGCACTCGCTGTCAGTGCTTTTGTTTGTCAGTGCACTCGCGTCAGTGTATTTAGCGTGTCAGTGTACAAGCGTGTCAGTGCACTCGCGTGTCAGTGTACAAGCGTGTCAGTGCACTCGCTGTCAGTGCTTTTGTTTGTCAGTGCACTCGCGTGTCAGTGTATTTAGCGTGTCAGTGTACTCGCTGTCAGTGCACTCACGTGTCAGTGCTTTCGTTTGTCAGTGCACTCGTGTGTCAGTGTATTTAGCGTGTCAGTGCACTCGCTGTCAGTGCTTTCGTTTGTCAGTGCACTCGCTGTCAGTGCACTCGCTGTCAGTGCTTTCGTTTGTCAGTGCACTCGCTGTCAGTGTACAAGCGTGTCAGTGCACTCGCTGTCAGTGCTTTTGTGTGTCAGTGCACTCGCGTGTCAGTGTATTTAGCGTGTCAGTGCACTCGCGTGTCAGTGTATTTAGCGTGTCAGTGCACTCGCGTGTCAGTGCTTTCGTTTGTCAGTGCACTCGCATGTCAGTGTACAAACGTGTCAGTGTATTTAGCGTGTCAGTGCACTCGCTGTCAGTGCTTTTGTTTGTCAGTGCACTCGCGTCAGTGTACAAGCGTGTCAGTGTACAAGCGTGTCAGTGTACAAGCGTGTCAGTGCACTCGCGTGTCAGTGCACTCGCGTGTCAGTGTACAAGCGTGTCAGTGCACTCGCGTGTCAGTGTACAAGCGTGTCAGTGCTTTTGTTTGTCAGTGCACTCGCTGTCAGTGCACTCGCTGTCAGTGCTTTCATTTGTCAGTGCACTCGCTGTCAGTGTACAAGCGTGTCAGTGTATTTAGCGTGTCAGTGCACTCGCTGTCAGTGCTTTTGTTTGTCAGTGCACTTGCGTGTCAGTGTATTTAGCGTGTCAGTGCACTCGCGTGTCAGTGCTTTCGTTTGTCAGTGCACTCGCTGTCAGCGCACTCGCTGTCAGCGTACTCGCGTGTCAGTGCTTTCGTTTGTCAGCGCACTCGCTGTCAGCGCACTCGCTGTCAGCGCACTCGCGTGTCAGTGCTTTCGTTTGTCAGTGCACTCGTGTGTCAGTGTATTTAGCGTGTCAGTGCACTCGCTGTCAGTGCTTTCGTTTGTCAGTGCACTCGCGTGTCAGTGTATTTAGCGTGTCAGTGTACTCGCTGTCAGTGCTTTTGTTTGTCAGTGCACTCGCGTCAGTGTATTTAGCGTGTCAGTGTACTCGCTGTCAGTGCACTCGCGTGTCAGTGCCTTAGTTTGTCAGTGCACTCGCGTGTCAGTGTATTTAGCGTGTCAGTGTACTTGCTGTCAGTGCACTCGCGTGTCAGTGCCTTCGTTTGTCAGTGCACTCGCGTGTCAGTGTATTTAGCGTGTCAGTGCTTTCGTTTGTCAGTGCTTTCGTTTGTCAGTGCACTCGTGTGTCAGTGTATTTAGCGTGTCAGTGTACAAGCGTGTCAGTGCTTTCGTTTGTCAGTGCACTCGTGTGTCAGTGTATTTAGCGTGTCAGTGTACAAGCATGTCAGTGTATTTAGCGTGTCAGGGCACTCGTGTGTCAGTGTATTTAGTATGTCAGTGTATTTAGCGTGTCAGTGTACAAGCGTGTCAGTGCACTCGCGTGTCAGTGCTTTCGTTTGTCAGTGCACTCGCGTGTCAGTGTACAAGCGTGTCAGTGCACTCACTGTCAGTGCTTTTGTTTGTCAGTGCACGCACGTGTCAGTGTATTTAGCGTGTCAGTGCACTCGTGTGTCAGTGTATTTAGTATGTCAGTGTATTTAGCGTGTCAGTGTACAAGCGTGTCAGTGCACTCGCTGTCAGTGCACTCGCATGTCAGTGCTTTCGTTTGTCAGTGCACTCGCTGTCAGTGTACAAGCGTGTCAGTGCACTCACTGTCAATGCTTTTGTGTGTCAGTGTATTTAGCGTGTCAGTGTACTCTCGTGTCAGTGCACTCGCTGTCAGTGCTTTTGTTTGTCAGTGCACTCGTGTGTCAGTGCTTTCGTTTGTCAGTGCACTCACGTGTCAGTGCACTCGCGTGTCTGCTTTCGTTTGTCAGTGTATTTAGTGTGTCAGTGCTTTCGTTTGTCAGTGCACTCGCATGTCAATGTATTTAGCGTGTCAGTGCACTC
>JAGHMJ010000035.1:35000-60000 GCA_018749465.1 Paracanthobrama guichenoti | reverse complement strand
TGTGTGTGTGTGTGTGTGTGTTCATGAGCTCAACCAGTGTGTATTTCTGCTTTAATCGTCCGGTCATTCCTCAGCCGGATTCGGCCTCGGAGCAGCAGAAGAAGAAGAGCAGAGAGGAGGTGGTGGACATCGACGACCCAGAGACGCGGCGCTTCCCGTACCCCTTCAACGAGCTGCTGGTGTGGGCCGTGCTGATGAAGCGGCAGAAGATGTCCCTGTTCTTCTGGCAGCACGGCGAGGAGTCCATGGCCAAAGCGCTGGTGGCCTGCAAACTGCTGCGCTCCATGGGATATGAGGCCAAGAAGAGCGACGTGGTGGACGACACATCGGAGGAGCTGAAGGAGTATTCCAGGTGAGTCGCCATCGGTCTGAGAGCCGGAGAGTCAAACGAGTCGCTGCCTCAAAGTGACTGAACCGGAGCTGTGCTGTCGGAGAAACAGCTCTTTACAGAATGATCTCATATTCGATGACGTGCATCATAGATTCTGTTTATTACTGTGAAACTGCTTTGACACAATGTGCTTGTGTGTGTCATCAGTGAGTTCGGCACGCTGGCCGTGGATCTGTTGGAGCAGTCGTTCCGGCAGGACGAGACGATGGCCATGAAGCTGCTGACGTACGAGCTGAAGAACTGGAGCAACTCCACCTGTCTGAAGCTGGCGGTGTCGTCGCGTCTCCGGCCCTTCGTGGCACACACCTGCACACAGATGCTGCTGTCTGACATGTGGATGGGACGCCTGAACATGCGCAAGAACTCCTGGTACAAGGTAGAGCCGCACTGATCACATCACATTCATCAGACGCTTTTATCCAAAGAGGAGCAAAGCAGTCAGTATTCAAAATATAGACTGATCAGGCGTAACATTATGACCTAATATTGTGTTGGTCCCCTGGCCCGTCGAGGCATGGCCTCCTCTAGACCCCTGAAGGTGTGCTGTGGTATCTGGCACCAAGATGTTAGCAGCAGATCCTTTAAGTCCTGTAAGTTGCGAGGTGAAGCCTCCATGGATCGGACTTGTTTGTTCAGCACATCCCACAGATGCTCGATTGGATTGAGATCTGGGGAATTTGGAGGCCAAGTCAACGCCTCAAACTCGTTGTTGTGCTCCTCAAACCATTCCTGAAGCATTTGTGCTTTGTGTCAGGAGCATTATCCTGCTGGAAGAGCCACAGCCACCAGGGAATACCGTTTCCATGAAAGGCTGTACATGGTCTCAACAATGCTTAGGTAGGTGGTACGTGTCAAAGTAACATCCACATGGATGGCAGGACCCAAGGTTTCCCAGCAGAACATTGCCCAAAGCATCACACTGCCTCCGCCGGCTCGCCTTCTTCCCATAGTGCATCCTGGTGCCATGTGTTCCCCAAGGAAGCCACGCACACGCATGTAACCTTCGCTCCCCACGTGCATCAATGAGCCTTGGCCGCCCATGACCCTGTGTCCGGTTCTCCACTGTTCCTTCCTTGGAGCACTTTTGATAGATCCTGACCACTGCAGACCGGGAACACCCCACAAGAGCTGCAGTTCTGGAGATGCTCTGACCCAGTCGTCACAATCTGGCCCTTGTCAAACTCACTCAAATCCTTACGCTTGCCCATTTTTCCTGCTTCTAACACATCAACTCTGAGGACAAAATGTTCACTTGCTGCCTAATATATCCCACCCACTAACAGGAGCCGTGAGGAAGAGATCATCAGTGTTACTCACTTCACCGGTCATAATGTTATGCCTGATCGATGTATATGTACTCAATTAGGAAGTGAACTAGAGAAGAGCAGAATGCATTGATTTAAGGTTTATTCATACGGATTGTGTTTGTCCAGGTGATCCTGAGCATCCTTGTTCCTCCCGCCATCCTTCTGCTGGAGTACAAGACCAAAGCGGAGATGTCCCACATTCCCCAGTCGCAGGACGCCCATCAGAGCATGGAGGACAGCGAGCACAACCTGCAGAACCCCGACGACATCCAGATGGTAACCACAAACCGCACAGATGAAATATTTAACATGCTTGAGGTCTGATAACGTGCCTTGGCCGTCGTTCTGCCCATTGATCCTCAGAAAATGGTCAATCTTTACACAAGTGTGTGTTTTCAAGTGTTCTTGCACAATCGCACAGGAACAAATGATCTTCTTCCTCAGTGTCTCTGTCTTGTTCTCCAGCACAAATATCTAAACGTCCATAAATTTAGATACATTTACTGGAAAAGCAAAATGAGTGTTCTTGTTTCAAGCACCGACTCATTTCATTTTGATGCATTTCTCAGTAAACAAGACTTAATATCTTCCGTCATTTTGATGTCTTGATTTAAGAATGCTGGAAAACAGGACAGAAACTCTGAGGAACACCAGCATGTGTAGCAGTGCAGTGTGTTTTGACAGCTGTGTGTTTGTGTGTGTCAGGATGTGTTTAAGGAAGTGCGTATGAACGAGAACGCAGAAATGAAAAGTGAATCGGAGGTCCACGTCCGCTCGCGCCGATTACCCATCACACGCAAGTTCTATGCGTTTTACCACGCGCCCATCGACAAGTTCTGGTTCAACACGGTACGTATGACTCTTTTCTCACGCTCTCGGTGTGTGTGTGTGTGAGATTTCCAACTCTTTAATAAGTGTTCTGGGTTGTTGTTCCCATGTGATAGTATCAGAGACACTCGTCCCTGCATAAACTCACCGTGTTACACAGATAAACATCACAGAACTAGTGGAGGGTTTACTAGTGACATTTCAACCCTGTGTGTGTGTGTGTGTGTGTGTGGGAGAGAGCAGTGCTGGTTGATCATTCATCTGCTGTTTCTCATAAGCTGAAGTGTGTTGAGGTGAATGTGAATTATTAAAGATGTCCTGAAAAGCAAATAATGATTGTTTTGTGTGTGTGTGATCTGAATCCTCATGACTCTTTGATCGCTCTGCCGCTGTAAACCGTTCTTGAGCAAACGGATCAAACACAACTGACACTAGAGCCGCACGAGTTCTGTGACGCAGAAAATGAGGAATCCAGTCATAAAACTGGAATTTGCGTATAAAGCAGAATGTCACAGAATTTGGATCAAAATCAAATGATTTCATAGACAGGAGACGCAAGACGCAGTCTGTGTTTTTTTCCCCGTTTCTCTGTGATAATATTTGTCTAAACTGTATAATTGACCCTTCATGGTGTGTGTGTGTGTGTGTGTGTGAGAGGAGATTTGAGCTCCTTATGAAGCTTTACTGTACATGCTCAGTATATATAATCTGTGTAATTGTGCATGTTGCAGCTCTTTTATCTCGGGTTCCTGATGCTGTATTCTTACGTGGTGTTGGTGAAAATGGGGCCGCTTCCGTCTCCTCAGGAATGGATCGTCATTCTGTACATCTTCACGCTCGAGGTGGAGAAGATACGAGAGGTTTGTGTGTGTGTTCTGATGTATATCAGAAAGGTTTCATTTGAGCAGCATTTGTTCAAGTCCAGCGAGTTTCTTCTGAGCGTTTAACCCTGCCGTCTGTGCATTTGTCTCTCTAGATGTTCATGTCTGAAGGAGGGAAAATCAGTCAGAAGATTAAAGTGTGGTTCAGCGACTACTTCAACATTTCTGACTTCCTGGCCATCCTGATGTTCTTTGTGGGTTTTGGTCTGCGCTTCGGCACTGGTAACGTGTTTATCGCGGGCCGGATCGTGTACTGTCTGAACATCATCTTCTGGTACGTGCGGCTGCTGGATATTCTGGCTGTCAATCAGCAGGCGGGGCCGTACGTCATGATGATCGGGAAGATGGTGAGAGCTTGTGAACAGTGTTGTTGGTGTCGCGATACAAGTAATGCTACTTTTGATGTAACAAGTAAAGCAACGCGCTACAAGTAACGTGCATTACGTAATCAGATTACTTTTGATGTAACAAGTAAAGTAACATGTTACTCATTACATAAAAATGTAATCCAATTACGTAATGCACGTTACTTGTAATGCATATTATGTTGAATGCATTACTGCCAACATTTTGAAGGCGTGGAAGCGAGCAAGAAAAGTTACACAAAAGTAGCTAAGTAATGTAATTAGTTACTTTTTAGGAAGTAACACAGTATCATAACACATTACTTTTAAAAGTAACTTTCCCCATCACTGCTCGTGAACACATGTTGATCGGCGTGTCTGTTCGCTCTTTCCGCAGGTGGCCAACATGTTCTATATCGTGGTCATTATGGCTGTTGTGCTGCTGAGTTTCGGGGTTCCTCGTAAAGCCATTTTGTACCCAAATGAGGATCCTTCATGGACTTTGGCCAAAGATGTGGTTTTCCAGCCTTACTGGATGATGTATGGTGAAGTTTACGCGTACGAGATTGACGGTAAACCCCTGGAGACTTGCACACAGAACAAAAAACACCTAGTGTTACTAGCGTTAGCCATTTATCTTACATCACAATCAAACACACTTAAACCCTCCCAATTCTCATGACTGTAACTAAGCAACCCTGAGATCTGCTAAAACATCATTCAATTAATGACAACACTTTACAATAAGGTTCCATTTTTTTTTTAACATTAATTCAGATGAGCTAACAATGAACAACACTTCTACAGCATTTATTAATCTTAGTTAATGTCAACATTTAAAAGTTGTATGTTGATATTATTTATTGGATCCTGGCAACCACACAGTAATTCTAGTGATGTCATTAGCATCAGTCGTGTTTGTTTGTGTGTGTGTGTTTTGCAGTGTGTGCGAACTCAAGCGACGAACACGTTAGGAAACTGTGTAATACGGGTGTGTGGCTGACGCCGCTGCTGCAGGCTGTCTATCTGTTCGTCCAGTACATACTGATGGTCAACCTGCTCATCGCCTTCTTCAAGTGAGTGACCCGCCGCACCGCCCGCCCATGTGTTCTCTATTCGACATGCTAACTGACCGTGCCATTTCTCCGCAGTAACGTGTACCTGCAGGTGAAGTCCATATCCAACCTGGTGTGGAAATACCAGCGCTACCACTTCATCATGGCGTATCACGACAAGCCCGTCCTGCCACCGCCACTGATTCTGCTCAGCCACATGGCGTCTGTCCTGTCGTCCATCTGCAGGAAGAGGAAGAAGGACAGCAGCACCTACGGACCAAGTAACGTGCCTCTGCCGCGATTTTTCAAATCTGAAATACACACTATATTGCCAAAAGTATTGTGCCGCCCCTCCAAATCCCTGAGTTCAGGTGTTCAATCCCTTCATGGCCACAGGTGTATAAATCAAGCACTAGGCATGCAGACGCTTCTACACACATTTGTGAAAGAATGGGTCGCTCTCAGGAGCTCAGTGAACTCAAGCGTGGTACCGTGATAGGTTGCCACCTGTGCAATAAGTCCATTCCTGACATTTCCTCACTACTAAATATTCCACGCTCAACTGATTATAACAAAGTGGAAGCGATTGGGAACAACAGCAACTCAGCCATGAAGTGGTAAAATCACAGAGCGGGGTCAGCGCATGCTGAGGGTCACAGTGCGCAGAAGTCACTACGTCCAGATCTCCAAACTTCTGTGGCCTTCAGATGAGCTCAAGAACAGTGCGTAGAGAGCTTCATGGAATGGGTTTCCATGGCCGAGCAGCTCATCCAAGCCTTACATCACCAAGTGCAATGCAAAGCGTGGGATGCAGTGGAGTAAAGCACGCCGCCACTGGACTCTAGAGCAGTGGAGACGTGTTCTCTGGAGTGACCAATCACGCTTCTCTGTCTGACAATCCCATGGACGAGTCTGGGTTTGGCGGTTGCCAGGAGAACGGGACTTGCCTGACTGCATTGTGCCAAGTGTAAAGTTTGGTGGAGGGGGGATTATGGGGTGGGGTTGTTTTTCAGGGGTTGGGCTCAGCCCCTTAGTTCCAGTGAAAGGAACTCTTAATGCTTCAGCATACCAAGACATTTTGGACAATTTCATGCTCACAATTTTGTGGGAACAGTTTGGGGACGGCCCCTTCCTGTCCCAACATGACTGCGCTCCAGTGCACAAAGCGTCGGTCCATAAAGACATGGATGAGCGAGTTTGGTGTGGAGGAACTTGACTGGCCTGCACAGAGTCCTGAGCTCATCCCGATAGAACACCTTTGGGATGAATTAGAGCGGAGACTGCGAGCCAGGCCTTCTCGTCCAACATCAGTGCCTGACCTCACAAATGTGCTTCTAGAAGAATGGTCAAAAATTCCCATAAACACACTCCTAAACCTTGTGGAAAGCCTTCCCAGAAGAGCTGAAGCTGTTAGAGCTGCAAAGGGTGGGCCGACTCCATATTAAACCCTACGGATTCAGAATGGGATGGCATTAAAGTTCATGTGCATGTAAAGGCAGGCGGCACAACACTTTTGCCAATATAGTGTATATTATAATTGAAATATGAGGGTAGAAATCATGATATAGCCTGATTATGTCAATAATTAAATTTCAAAAGGCGATGATTGATTTTAATTGAGCGCTTTTCACTTTATGGTTTGCATGTTCCCATATATCTTGCTCTACTCGCCAGTATGGTATTATTTTATTTGTGCAGTTTTTTAAAACTCTAATTTGATGCCTGTGTGTCCACAGAGCTCTTCCTGACTGAGGAGGACCAGAAGAAGCTGCACGATTTCGAGGAGCAGTGCGTAGAGACGTACTTCCACGAGAAAGATGATCAGTTTCACTCTGGGAGTGAGGAGAGAATCAGACTCACGTCCGACAGGTCTGGAAGATTTCTAACTTCACAGTAATAATAATGATCAATGCAAACTGATATGAGATAAACTCTGTCTTTATATATATATATATAGATAGTACTTTTTTTTATATCCTATTTCTATTATAATTTCTTCCTTGTGTTTTTAACTGTGAATTTGCACTGTCCATGGAGCGGACCTGTTTACATTTCACTGCCGGTTGTATATTCTGTATATAACTGTGTATGTGACAAATAAAACTCTTGAATCTCTTGAATCTCTGTAAAGCAGCTCTACAGAAGTTTTAATCTCATCTGTCAGTGCAGCCAATCAGTAATATTACTGAATATCAATTGGCCCAATTGTCCAAAGCATGAGGATAAATGTGGAACCTGTTGTGATTCTTTGTGTGTTTTAGGGTGGAAACGATGTGTGTGCAGCTGAAGGAGGTTGGAAACAAGGTGAACTTCATCAAGCGCTCTTTGCACACGCTGGATTCTCAAATCGGACACCTGCAGGACCTCTCGGCGCTCACGGTGGACACGCTGAAGGCGCTCACAGCCCAGCGAGCGTCCGAGGCTAGCAAAGTACACAACCAGATCACGCGCGAGCTCAGCGTCTCCAAGAACCTGGTGCCCGATGTGACGGGACACTCGAAGTCGAGTGCGCTGGTGCGCTGCAGTGTGGGATTCTTGCCGCCCGCCGCCAGCATAGCAGAGTCGCTGTTTGGGGGTGGAGCCGAGGGGGCCGGGCCTCCTCTGAGCCCGGACAGACGCGCTCCGTTCATGGGATCCTCCAGCTGTGCCTTCCCGCAGTCGTTCACACGCACTCACTCGCTCAGACGCTCCCTACGTGGGGACGTGGGTCATGGCAGCCTCGTCAGCGCGCCGGCGGCCACATTCTTCGTCAGCACGCCGTTGCAGCTCACCGACTCTCAGCTCTCAGCACAGAAGGAGCCGCCGCACGGCGTCGTGGAGTTCGGGGCATTCGTGGGTGAGTATGAGGAGAGTGATGATGGAGGCCTGCCAGTGCTGGTCGTGTGTGAGCCCGAGTGTGAGGGATACGTGAATCATGCCTTCTCTGATGATGATGATGATGAGGTTAGATTGCAAGACCGCACCGCCGACCAGCCCGACAGAAACACGCCCCTCCCGGGTCTCCCTCGGGCCCCTGAGCACCGGCCCCAGCGCCTGCAGAAGGACGGACGCTGCAGACGTGCGCTACACAGACTCAGGCAGAGGAGCGGAGGTTTGGCTTCGGTCCACCACTGGGAATCAGGGATATATGACCCCGTCCTAACCGTGACCCTTGACCCTTGACCCTCTGCATGTCCCTGTGTGTGTTATGGCCCCGATATACTGGGGCCTTTAGAGAGGGTGAGATGGGTGACCTTTGACCTCTGGCAGTGGTTTCATCTCAACCAGTCGCTTTTTACTAAATGTCCCTCGGGAGTGAATAAAGTGTGTGTGTGTGATTACGGTAGACTAAACTAACCCGGGCTGGTGCTGGTTAGCGGGTTTGATTAGTGACGGGTTATTAATGCTCAGGGAAACCTTTAACATGGTGACTGTGTAATCCTCACGAGTGCCTTTTGACTCATTCATTTTTCTCCAAAGGTCACAAGGATGAGCCTGAGGGTCAGAGGTCGTTCCCTAAAGAGAGTGCAGTGAGCGGGCGGCAGTCAAGTCCGTCCAGAAAGGGTCGAGATGTGGTCAGTGTAGTTTCTGAATGCTAAACGATTCCCTCCAGTGCGGCCCGATCCTGACGGATGTTGCGTGTGTTTTCAGCAGGCGGTGTCGCAGGGTCACATGCGGACAGTGAACTCGTACGCCGGTTTCACGGAGTTCGACAGAAACCCTTCATTCCTGCATCCAGAGTCCAGTGAGTCTGCACACCAGTGACCGCTGTGGACACAAGCACAGATCACATGCCATCTGCTGGCCTTCACACACTCTCTTCATCTGTGTTTGTGTGTGTTTCAGCGCTCAGTAAGCAAGAGAGGACGCGTGTGTCGCTGGAGGACGTCTCACGCCATGAGGATCCGTCAGCTGCTCTGATGTTGGTCAGTCAAACACTCAATCACATTCATTTTAAAGTCCCTCTATTATGCTTTTTGCAGACCTTTCATGTCAGTGATTCAGTCTCACACGGTTTGTAACTAATTAGCATTATGCCCACCTCTGGTCTTGATTGGCTGAGCAGCGTCTCTTAGCCCCGCCCTCACTCACTGTAGTTAATGCCCATCTCTGGTCCTGATTGGCTGAGCAGTGTCTCTTAGCCCCGCCCTCACTCACTGTAGTTAATGCCCATCTCTGGTCCTGACTGGCTGAACAGCGTCTCTAAGCCCCGCCCTCACTCACTGTAGTTAATGCCCATCTCTGGTCCTGACTGGCTGAGCAGCGTCTCTTAGCCCGCCCTCACTCACTGTAGTTAATGCCCATCTCTGGTCCTGACTGGCTGAACAGTGTCTCTAAGCCCCGCCCTCACTCACTGTAGTTAATGCCCATCTCTGGTCCTGACTGGCTGAGCAGCGTCTCTTAGCCCCGCCCTCACTCACTGTAGTTAATGCCCATCTCTGGTCCTGACTGGCTGAACAGTGTCTCTAAGCCCCGCCCTCACTCACTGTAGTTAATGCCCGCCTCTGGCCATGATTGGCTGAGCAGCGTCTCTTAGCCCCGCCCTCACTCACTGTAGTTAATGCCCATCTCTGGTCCTGACTGGCTGAACAGCGTCTCTTAGCCCTGCCCTCACTCACTGTAGTTAATGCCCGCCTCTGGTCCTGACTGGCTGAACAGCGTCTCTAAGCCCCGCCCTCACTCACTGTAGTTAATGCCCATCTCTGGTCCTGACTGGCTGAACAGTGTCTCTAAGCCCCGCCCTCACTCACTGTAGTTAATGCCCGCCTCTGGCCATGATTGGCTGAGCAGCGTCTCTTAGCCCCGCCCTCACTCACTGTAGTTAATGCCCACCTCTGGTCGTGATTGGCTGAGCAGCGTCTCTAAGCCCCGCCCTCACTCACTGTAGTCGTCTCTCAGACTGGAAGAGTTTGGTTGGTGTTGTTCATGTGGAGGAGACGCTGTTTTCTGCTGAGATTGAGACGGTCAAACCCACGCCATCATTACTGTTCCTATCACTGTGTGTCAAGAGCTGAGATTCAGATATGATAATGAGCACTTGCTTTCTGACCAATCACAGCAGAGCAGCTCTCAGAGAGGCGGGGCTTAGAGAGACTGAACCCTTGATGGAAGCGTTTCAGACGCTGAGAGAGAAGAGCTGAAGATGCAGTGGAGATTAGGAGAGAATTAAAGTGTGTTTGAGCTCGGATGCAGGAGAAGCTACAGGAAAACAGCTTTCCTGTAGCTCAAACAATAAGAGCGTGGCGCTAGCAATGGTCATGGGTTCGATTCCCAGGGAAAGCAAGAACTGACAAAAAAAGTAAAAATGTGTACCTTGAATGCAATGCAAGTTGCTTTGGATAAAAGCGTCTATCAAATGCATAAATGTAACCTGTTGGAGGAGACGCCAGAACATCATCAGGAGCCTTTAGAATAACATAACAGCCACTTTAAATGTCATAAACAGCTATTTGTTAATTATGTTTGTTATTCACTTCGGTCTTGCCTTGTTGCTGACATGACGTGTTTAAAAAAATAATAAATAACATCAAGTGACACATTGAATTAAATGTGAGATTTTGAAGTAGAAAGACTGAAATACTCTTTATTTACACACACACTGTTTGTCTTTTATTCTCAGGGTAAATCCGCACAATCCAGCAAACTGTGAGTAACAGACGTTGTATTTGTATGATTGTTGTCACTCACTAGTGCTCCCTTTATTCTCATGAGTGATCTTGTTTTGTGTTCAGGAGTCCAGGAGACGACATCTCAAACAGTGAGTGTTTCATCACATCTAATGATCGGCTGATGTAAAAACACCCTTTAGTCTAACCACTGTGTGTGTGTGTGTGTGTGTGTGTGTGTGTGTTTCAGCTGCAGCGGGTCTGTACGCTGCCCGTCACACACACCTGGGTGCACGCAAGGACTGTAAGTCTGACCCCTGCTGGTCCGTCTCAGCACTGCACACACACTGATAGCATCGGGACCGTGGTAATACCGTGTTAGTTGTGTTGTAACGCTCATTCTTTGCTCTGTGTGTCTGTGGAGCAGCGATCGGCTCTCCGTTCAAGCCCATGGAGAGTTATCAGTATTCAGGTCAGTGTTTCTGTCATTCCTGAAAGCATAAACGTGTCCTGATTTAAACCCGGCCCACAATGCCTCACTCACTTAAACACAGACTGTAATGAGAGCCTCTAAACATGTAATTTAGCTGGCTGAGGCGTGGTGGTGTGGGTTTGAAGCTGACGTGTGACGTGTTCTGACATCAGCCCTGTGTGTGTGTGTGTGTGTGTGTGTGTGTGTATTAGCGGTGGAGCGTAATAACCTGATGCGGTTATCTCAGAGTATTCCATTCACCCCAGTGCCCCCTCGAGGTAAGACTCCTGCCCTCCTGTCCCATCAGGCTTTGCTGTTGAATCCATGTAGTTCTGGCCGGTGTGACGGTAGAGCTTTACTTTCTTACAGAGAGATGACTTTAAGAGCTCACACCGGCCAGCCCTACGCTGTACTCCTGTGTTTGTGATATTGCGATTTGTGATTGGTTGGGTGTTAGCGTGACGCTCTCATGTTTGCGTGTCGTGCAGGAGAACCCGTAACCGTGTACCGTCTGGAGGAAAGCTCTCCCAACAGCATCAATAACAGCATGTCGTCGTGGGCTCAGCGCGGCCTCTGCGCCAAGATCGAGTTCCTCAGTAAGGAGGAGATGGGCGGTGGCCTGCGGCGCGCGCTCAAGGTCCTCTGCACCTGGTCCGAATACGACATCCTGAAACCTGGACACCTGTACATCGTCAAATCCTTCCTGCCCGAGGTGATCAACACCTGGCAAACCATTTACAAAGAGGAAACAGTCCTACACCTCTGTCTCAGGGTATGCACACACACCATCACACGCAACAGTGTGTGAGAGGATCTTGTGTTTTCATCATGTGCTCACCCAAACACTCTAGTCACAAGAGTTTTAATAACAGCTTCTGTACATTTAAAGTTCAAATCTTTTCTTCCATATTGTGACGTATATCTGAGTGTAAAGGCCCGTTCACACCAAAAACTCTACTTTTCTATTGATTTAAGTTTTATTCTCACAATGGCAGCAAATTATTCATAAATCATTGATTCTACTTTGCTGTATTTTAAATATTCCTTTCTATAAAAGTCTGCTTATATCCGGTCAGAAGCTCCGGTCAGAATTGCACACACAGATAATAGCCAGTAATCATGTGACTATCACTGAAAACTGAGACCCACAGAGCATTTCAATTAAATATACACTATATTTCCAGAAGTTTTGTGACGCCTGCCTTTCCATGCACATGAGCTTTAATGCCTTCCCATTCTGAATCCGTAGGGTTTAATATGGAGTCGGCCCACCCTTTGCAGCTCTAACAGCTTCAGCTCTTCTGGGAAGGCTTTCCACAAGGTTTAGGAGTGTGTTTATGGGAATTTTTGACCATTCTTCTAGAAGCGCATTTGTGAGGTCGGGCACTGATGTTGGACGAGAAGGCCTGGCTCGCAGTCTCCGCTCTAATTCATCCCAAAGGTGTTCTATCGGGATGAGGTCAGGACTCTGTGCAGGCCAGTCAAGTTCCTCCACACCAAACTCGCTCATCCATGTCTTTATGGACCGACGCTTTGTGCACTGGAGCGCAGTCATGTTGGGACAGGAAGGGGCCGTCCCCAAACTGTTCCCACAAAGTTGGGAGCATGAAATTGTCCAAAATGTCTTGGTGAAGCATTAAGAGTTCCTTTCACTGGAACTAAGGGACCAAGCCCAACCCCTGAAAAACAATCCCACCCCATAATCCCCCCTCCACCAAACCCAGACTCGTCCATGGGATTGTCAGACAGAGAAGCGTGATTGGTCACTCCAGAGAACACGTCTCCACTGCTCTAGAGTCCAGTGGCGGCGTGCTTTACTCCACTGCATCCCACGCTTTGCATTGCACTTGGTGATGTAAGGCTTGGATGAGCTGCTCGCCATGGAAACCCATTCCATGAAGCTCTCTACGCACTGTTCTTGAGCTCATCTGAAGGCCACAGAAGTTTGGAGATCTGGACGTAGTGACTTCTGCCCACTGTGACCCTCAGCATGCGCTGACCCCGCTCTGTGATTTTACCACTTCGTGGCTGAGTTGCTGTTGTTTCCAATCGCTTCCACTTTGTTATAATCCCACTAACAGTTGAGCGTGGAATATTTAGTAGTGAGGAAATTTCAGGAATGGACTTATTGCACAGGTGGCAACCTATCACGGTACCACGCTTGAGTTCACTGAGCTCCTGAGAGCGACCCATTCTTTCACAAATGTGTGTAGAAGCGTCTGCATGCCTAGTGCTTGATTTATACACCTGTGGCCATGAAGGAATTGAACACCTGAACTCAGGGATTTGGAGGGGCGGCACAATACTTTTGGCAATATAGTGTGTATTTCATTCTCTTTGTATTTTTATATCAATATAGTACAAGAGTATCCTATTCAAATAAATGTGATAAATGAGTTGTCTAAAAAGTCAAAGTATTCAGAATGCATGACCTAAAATGAGTAATCTAGGTTACATTACTAACTACAATTTTTATCGTATAATTTGGACTCTACATCACGACTCCACTAACGTGTGTTTGTGTTTCTGTTCTGAACAGGAAATTCAGCAGCAGAGAGCGGCTCAGAAACTCACGTTTGCCTTCAATCAGATCCGACCCAAAACAATCCCATACTCACCCAGGTACTGAACGCACACTCACGGGTACTGAACGCACACTCACGGGTACTGAACGCACACTCACGGGTACTGAACGCACACTCACGGGTACTGAACGCACACTCACGGGTACTGAACGCACACTCACGGGTACTGAACGCACACTCACGGGTACTGAACGCACACTCACGGGTACTGAACGCACACTCACGGGTACCCAACGCACACTCACGGGTGCTCGTCTCACACTCACGGGTACTGGTCGCACACTCACGGGTACTGGTCGCACACTCACGGGTACTGAACGCACACTCACGGGTACTGAACGCACACTCACGGGTACTGAACGCACACACCACGGTACTGGTCTCACACTCACGGGTACTGAACGCACACTCACGGGTACTGAACGCACACTCACGGGTACTGGTCGCACACTCACGGGTACTGGTCGCACACTCACGGGTACTGGTCTCACACTCACGGGTGCTCGTCTCACACTCACGGGTACTGGTCTCACACTCACGGGTACTGGTCTCACACTCACGGGTGCTCGTCTCACACTCACGGGTACTGGTCTCACACTCACGGGTACTGGTCTCACACTCACGGGTACTGGTCTCACACTCACGGGTGCTCGTCTCACACTCACGGGTGCTCGTCTCACACTCACGGTACTGGTCTCACACTCACGGGTACTGGTCTCACACTCACGGGTGCTCGTCTCACACTCACGGGTGCTCGTCTCACACTCACGGGTGCTCGTCTCACACTCACGGGTACTGGTCTCACACTCACGGGTGCTCGTCTCACACTCACGGGTGCTCGTCTCACACTCACGGGTCCTGGTCTCACACTCACGGGTGCTCGTCTCACACTCACGGGCGCTGATCTCACACTCACGGGCACTGATCTCACACTCACGGGCACTGGTCTCACACTCACGGGCACTGATCTCACACTAGCTCGTCTCACACTCGGCTGTTCTGTGAGTGTGTGTGTGTGTGTTCTGTGAGTGTGTGTGTTCTGTGAGTGTGTGTGTGTGTTCTGTGAGATGCGAGTGTGTGTGTGTGTGAGTTTGTGTGTTCTGTGAGTGTGTGTGTGTGTGTGTGTGTTCTGTGAGATGCGAGTGTGTGTGTGTGTGTGTGTGTGTGTGTGTGTGTGTGTGTTCTGTGAGATGCGAGTGTGTGTGTGTGTGTGTGTGTTCTGTGAGATGCGAGTGTGTGTGTGTTCTGTGAGTGTGTGTTCTGTGAGATGCGTGTGTGTGTTCTGCGAGTGTGTGTGTGTGTGTGTGTGTGTGTGTGTGTGTGTGTGTGTGTTCTGTGTGTGTGTGTGTGTGTGTGTGTGTGTGTGTTCTCAGTGAGTGTGTGTGTGTGTGTGTGTTCTGCAGTTCTGACGTGTGTGTGTGTGTGTGTGTGTGTGTGTTCTGCGGTGTGTGTGTGTGTGTGTGTGTGTTCTGCGAGTGTGTGTGTGTGTGTGTGTGTGTTCTGCAGTGTGTGTGTGTGTGTGTGTGTGTGTGTTCTGCAGTTCTGACGTGTGTGTGTGTGTGTGTGTGTTCTGTGAGTGTGTGCTCTGTGAGATGCGTGTGCGTGTGTGTGTTCTGTGAGATGCGAGTGTGTGTGTGTTCTACGAGTGTGTTATGTGTGAGTGTGTGTTCTGTGAGATGCAAGTGTGTGTGTTCTACGAGTGTATGTTCTGTGAGATGTGAGTGTGTGTTCTGTGAGTGTGTGTGTGTGTTCTACGAGTGTGTGTGTGTGTGTATGTTCTGTGAGATGTGAGTGTGTGTTCTGATGCGAGTGTGTTTTGCATGCAGGTTCCTGGAGGTGTTCCTGTTGTACTGTCATTCTGCGGGTCAGTGGTTTGCCATCGAGGAGTGCATCACTGGAGACTTCCGCAAGTTCAATAACAACAACGGGGATGAAATCGTCCCGACTAACCTTCTGGAAGAAACCATGCTGGCCTTCAGCCACTGGACGTATGAATACACACGCGGAGAGCTGCTCGTGCTGGACCTGCAGGGTTTGTGTCCAGAACCGTAGCTGATATTTCTGCCAGCCACCGAGTGTGTTTCTGTAAACTTATACTGATGTGTGTGTGTGTGTGTGTGTGTGTGTGTGTGTGTGTGTGTGTGTGTCTGCAGGAGTCGGTGAGATTCTGACCGATCCGTCGGTCATTAAGAGCGGAGAGAAAGGGTGAGTGTCTGTAGCGCAAGAGAAACACAAATGTCTTCAGAACTCACATATGATGGGTTATTCATGTCCTTTGTTGTATTCACGTCAGGTCTTACGACATGATCTTTGGCCCCGCGAACCTCGGAGACGACGCCATTCGAAACTTCCGCGCCAAACATCACTGCAACTCCTGCTGCCGAAAACTCAAACTTCCAGGTGAGCTTCGTTTGCCGAGCAGAATAATGGTGGATTGTGAGGGATTCATTTTCCCAGCTAATGAGCGATAAAAGCATTGACAGCCAATCAGAATCTATCCTAAAGAGCATTTAAAGTGATTATTGGTGTGGATGTAACAGTACTTCAGTCTGTATCTGTCCATTTTAAAGGAGTTTTGTGTGTGTGTGTGTGTGTGTGTGTGTGTGTGTGTGTGTGTGTGTGTGTGTGTGTGTGTGTTGTCAGACCTGAAACGGAACGACTACACCCCAGATAAACTGACGCTGCCGCACGATCCCTCTGAGGGCCCGTCCCACTCGCCGCCTACAGGGGGCGCCACTAAAGAGCAGCGCCCGTCAATGCACCTAATGCTGTGAGCCGCACGCACACGCACACGCCAACATGGAACTCGCTTTACTGAACACGGGAGCGCATGATAAAGGAACAGACACGTGTTGTGTGTGTGTGTTTGCGTGACTGAGAATGCGTCGTCTCTGAACAAATGAACTCATGCAACTTAGAGATGTTTTAATAAGTCAGTTTATCCTGTACGATTATAACAGGATTGTCATCTTTTAAAGTATTTTTTAAGATTTTTATGTCTATGAAAATTATAAAGTGGATAATAACTGGTACACTATCACTGTATAGAGTTAAATATTTATTCTAAACTACAAGTTGCCTTGTATAAAATAAAGCAATTTTACATGTGATGTCTGTCACTTTTTGAAAGAACCCTTGCTTATACTATTATCAGATTTTGTACAGAGCTGTATGCCAACAGAATGTTTTTATGTACAGAAAGCCACACGTGGAGCGCTGTACGGATGCATTTATGTTCCAGACTTCATGTTTGAATCTCGTGCAGATTATGGGCAGATTGCAATGCAAACGACGGCGCAGTGTGTGTGTGTGATGTCACTGCGCTGACCTCTGAAACCAGTCCACACAATCAAGACTCGCGTTTATAATGTTACGCCGGTACTGTCGATGGAGTATCGTGTGTTAATCTAGTGTATCTCATAGATACATTTATCTGGCACGATTCTATCAGCTGGAACATGAGAATATTTGATGCTGGGGATGTTCATGGATCTGTAAACATTTTTTACTGTATATTTAATAAAACACTGAAAAATCATCTGAAGGTCATTCATGTCTGTTTCCTCTTTTAGTGTGTTTGATGATGTGCGTTTACACCTACACTACACACCTTCATAAACAGTTTGACATTCTTGGTGTGAATAGTCCTTAAAATATAATCGTTATAATTATCATTATATGGCCCTCGGAGTGAACGCACCTTTAAGGCCCCCTCACCCCAACACGGTACATTTCTAAAAATCGGTAAAAGAATAGCTACAACTATAACGTATATCATTGGAATCATATATCGTAGCCAATCAGAATCCATCTTGCTTTAAAGAGCGCGAGCATTTAAAGCAGCAGACGACAAAAATGCTCATTATTTCCCGTTTACACTTCTGGTCAGTATGACCCCAAACATTTATAGAGTAATTGTACCAAAAAAAAAAAACATTTAATAAGACATATCGTTTACTTCTCATCTATACGTATATGCTGTGTTTTGGGGGATATGAAGTATTGTTTTACCTATTTACTGCAAAATTCCTCAACTACACCCTTAGCATGCATATACTTTACTCCTTACATCAAAAGTAATCTGATTATGTAATGCTGTTACTTGTAATACATAACCCCAGCACTGCTCATTTCAGATGAGATTGAAAACACCTGATCGCTAGGTTTTCTCAGAGGAGAGCTATGGTAGAAATGTGTCCATCTTGAACATAATCAGAATGATCAGCTAATGAGGGTAAATGGACACTCACTGGAGGAGCATCTGAGGGGTTTCCACAGTTGTCCGGTTGTAGAGATATCTGATGGAATCATGTCCTCATGTTCTGATATCAAAGATAAGCAAAGTTCAGCTTGTATAAAGTTCAGTTGTGTTTGCAATATTCACATCTATATTTTTTGTATATACAGTGCATCCTATATATATATGACCTCTCAAGCTCCATCAGGTTGGATGGGGAGCATCAGATCTCTCCAGAGATGTTCAATCGGGTTCAAGTCTGGGCTCTGGCTGGGCTACTCAAGGACATTCCCAGAGTTGTCCCGTAGCCACTCCTGTGTTATCTTGGCTGTGTGCTTCGGGTCGTTGTCCTGTTGGAAGAGGAACCTTCGTCCCAGTCTGAGGTCCAGAGCGCTCTGGAGCAGGTCTTCATCAAGGATTCATCTTTCCCTCGATCCGGACTAGTCTCCCAGTTCCTGCCGCTGAAACACACCCCCACAGCATGATGCTGCCCCCACCATGCTTCACTGTAGGGATGGGATTGGCCACGGGATGAGCAGTGCCTGGTTTCCTCCATTCAGGCCAAAGGGTTCAATCTGTGTTTCCTCAGACCAGAGACCAGTGTTCCTCATGGCCTGAGAGTCCTTCAGGAGCCTTTTGGCAAACTCCAGACGGGCTGTCATGTGCCTTTCCCTGAGGAGTGGCTCAGGCCTGATTGGTGGAGAGCTGCAGAGATGGCTGTTCTCCTCTCTCCACAGAGAAACGCTGGAGCTCTGTCAGACTGACCATGAACAATATCTTCTGTTTGAAATGTTGTTGTAGCAATTCTATTTTTATTTTTGTTCATCAGGAAGCAGGTCAAGAGGTCAACAGGTCACATCTGTTTTGAAGGAGAGATTGGCTGCTTATGAAATCGCATACTCTATTACTCAACGACCGCTAAAAAGTATGTTCTATATAGTATGAGTGTGTGTAGTATGAGTAATTTGGGTGCATTACATTCACCATGTTATAATCATGTAACCTATCAGCGTCGATGAATTGCTTCACCTTCATTCATAAATCCTCTCCTGTGGCCTCATGGGATAGTGAAGTGTCCATCATATGCACAAGTAGCAGCTCATCCAGGTACTTTTGAATTTGGACATACTACTTTTGTCGTCTACTATATAATGATTTCAGATGCAGCCCTTGAGACACACCTGATGATGTAATCCCCTGCACACGCCTCTGCTGACTCCGGACACGTTCTCAACAGGTAAACACACACAACTAAACACACGAACACTGACAATGTTGGAAACCATTCCACAGATTTTTGCTCCAATTTGCAGACACTATTTGCCGAGTCAGAGCCAGTCTGCAGATTTTGTGCACTCGGTGTTGACGGATGTATGATGGGCACAGACTCCATCCAATTGGAAGAGATCAAAGCCAATATTGAACACACAATTTTCATTTGCCGTGCGTCTGGTTTTTCTCTCTAACTATTTACAAAGTTGACATATATATTTATACACTATATTGGCAAAAGTATTGGGACGCCGCTCCAAATCACTGAATTCAGGTGTTCAATCACTAGTGGGGTGAAAGGTGGTGACAATTATAGGGACCGCCACCGCCCAGGGGGCCACTAAATCCAGTAGTTTTTCTATATATTCCCCTACTCTTATGAATCATTATAATATAATCATTTGTATGCCTGAGAGTTAAATGAAAACCACTAAAACTTCGGCTAGTTAAAGCCTAAACTAGCCTAAACCCCTCCCTTTAGTCTGATGGTTAATTAGTGAACAGATCTAATGAGTTGAGCAGGGTTGAAGCTGCTCCGAGAACAGTTGAAGAAAGAAAAAGTTACAGTAGAAGTGAAAGTGCCTGAAAATGTCGGGCAAAAAAATCTGGTACCAGTCACGTCATGAAAAGGAGAGGGTGGCCAGGACGATTGCTTAATCAGTCTATCAAAACGTTCTTTAACAAGACAGATGAGTGCACCGTAACCAGGGAGTCCATGTGATGCCGCCCCTCTGGTACCGCCACATGTCTGTCCCGCCGCGGCACTACTGATATTTATAATACTGTCAAGAAAACGGGAATACAACTCAATGCTATTGATGGATACATTTATTAGCTTTATTTATTAAAATAGCACATTATCTTAATCAAAAATGGTTACATTTGACAGTTCATTTTAATTTCTGAATATTGATCTCAGCTGTTAGACGTCAGATTGACTGGAAAGACAAAAAAAAAATTTTTATTATTTGACTAATCTCTTGTATTTTGTTATTTTATTACTTTGTCCTGCACAATAAGATATTAATCACTCAATGCCATTGTTTTTATATAACTTTACATATGCCTGTATCTCATAGGCCTACCGTTACCGTATATGATATGAGTGGAGGGCGTGAAAACATCAATTCCCTAGCTACGACCCTGGCCACAGGTCTATAAATCAAGCAGTAGGCATGCAGAGTCAATAGCTCCAGATCTCCAAACTTCTGTGGCCTTCAGATGAGCTCAAGAACAGTGCAGAGAGAGCTTCATGGAATGGGTTTCCATGGCCGAGCAGCTCATCCAAGCCTTACATCACCAAGTGCAATGCAAAGCGTGGGATGCAGTGGAGTAAAGCACGCCGCCACTGGACTCTAGAGCAGTGGAGACGTGTTCTCTGGAGTGACCAATCACGCTTCTCTGTCTGACAATCCCATGGACGAGTCTGGGTTTGGCGGTTGCCAGGGGAACGGGACTTGCCTGACTGCATTGTGCCAAGTGTAAAGTTTGGTGGAGAGGGGATTATGGGGTGGGGTTGTGTTTCAGGGGTTGGGCTTGGCCCCTTAGTTCCATTGAAAGGAACTCTTAATGCTTCAGCATACCAAGACATTTTGGACAATTTCATGCTCCCAACTTTGTGGGAACAGTTTGGGGACGGCCCCTTCCTGTCCCAACATGACTGCGCTCCAGTGCACAAAGCGTCGGTCCATAAAGACATGGATGAGCGAGTTTGGTGTGGAGGAACTTGACTGGCCTGCACAGAGCCCTGACCTCATCCCGATAGAACACCTTTGGGATGAATTAGAGCGGAGACTGCGAGCCAGGCCTTCTCGTCCAACATCAGTGCCTGACCTCACAAATGTGCTTCTAGAAGAATGGTCAAAAATTCCCATAAACGCACTCCTAAACCTTGTGGAAAGCCTTCCCAGAAGAGCTGAAGCTGTTAGAGCTGCAAAGGGTGGGCCGACTCCATATTAAACCCTACGGATTCAGAATGGGATGGCATTAAAGCTCACGTTTTCCAATATAGTGCATGTATATGATGGTGGATGAGTGGGAAAGTCATGTGACTCTTGGCACATTAATACAGAATGCATGTCACATTTTCTTTCACATTGGCTTCGAATGCGGCTCATCCAATCAGATCCTGCAGTAGAAAAGCAGTTTTATAAATCCTGTTCAACACACGACAGAAAACCCACAATCCCGCTGGGAAGAGTCACAGATACAGTCATAAAACAAACACATGCATCACACACAGAAGACTCACAGCACACGTGTGTTTATGTCTGTTTATTTATGCATGTATAAGATTTATAAGCTAATACATGGATTTAAAGAATGCACTTAATATTATAAGAAACCATGTGAGATTGACTCGGTCCATCAGAAGCTCATGCCACAGTGAGAGATGGAGCTGACGTCGTTTCTATGTGACGTGTGCATCATTACACACTCGATTTAGAGATGGTGTGTGATCACTGATTTAGTGTGTCATTGATTGGGTTGATGAACGAGGGTTATTGCACAGGTGTGATCAGCGGATCCCTGAACACTAGCCTACAGAACAGGGCCGAAGCGTAGGAAGATTTCCACTGCGGGTTAGTGTGACCATCATGACCGAATGGGTGTGTGAGTGATTTAATGCTAAACAGGAATTTTCTGGTGGAGAATCTCAGTTTCTTTCGGATCTGGCAGCACCAGTACTGCAATATTTGGTCACCGTATAAATAAATTAAACGCGTCTCCCTAAGCGGCATGTGCACGTCTAATGAGCGGTTGGGATTATAGTGCGCGTATACTGACGTCTAATCTCACACACGTCCGTCTAAATGACATCCAGCCGTGAGTCTGGAGACGGCAGGTCGACGCTCCGAATGCGAGTTCGGATCCCTGCTACAGGATTACTGCCCCACCCACAGAGAGAGAGAGAGAGAGAGAGAGAGAGACAGAGACGCGATCAGCAGAAGTGTCAATCAGTGTCAGCTCCGCCCACAGTTGCATTGTGTCAGTCACCATGGTGACGAGCCGTTGATTTCCCTCATAGGGAGGAGTAAAAGAAGATGTAGGCCGCGGCCGAGCGGACAGAGGAGGCGGAGATCTCGGACACCTCGTGATCGTCGAACTTGAACCAGCGCTGCTTGAGCGGATTCTTGCAGTAGGCAGTGTAATGGCCGCCGTCCATCCCGCCGTAATGATTCTGCGGAGGAGAAGAGAGGTTACGGCGCCGTCTGGAACATGTTCACGTGACGTGCGGTCGTGTACTCACAGACACGGCGTACAGGTTGTACTTCTTCAGGTTGGGTTTGGGCCCAATGACGTACTGCGACAGGTCCAGATTATCCAGCGGGAAATCCACCAGCGTCTGCAGCTTCTCCCGCCACCGGCCGTCGTATTTAAACCTGGTCATGAACACACAAGAACACGTTTCACACGTCTTGAAGCCCGTTTAGATGTTTTAAAGGCCTGGGCCCGGTTGCATGAAAGCCCTTAGTTATAAGGTTAAAGGTTCCCTTGGTGAAAAATGGGTTGCAAGGGAAAAAAAACACTTAAGGCACTTTAAGGCTGTCATTAACCCCTTAAGCCCGGAGTGTACCGCCCCCGGTACCCCCCCCACCCCGCGAAAAAAAATCATAGTCAAATTACTAAGCAACCCCTGAATAGGCACTGCTTTGGAGATACTAATACTGACGATTCACTTTTTTGCAGCTAGGTGGCGCCCGGTGGGTAAACTCCGGTTTAGATGAATAACTCAGCGCTCATTAAGAGTTGATCAAAATGGAGAGATGCATTGGAAAGCTGAGATTCTAACCTTTAAAATAATACCTATTGTGTTATTATATAATATAAATAATATTGTAATAATATAGTGTCTTTTAAAAGCAGTTTCTCAGCATTAGATTTGTCCAAATGTAATAAATTATATTTTCTAAAAACATAAAAAGTGCTCTAACAAATGACACATATCGTTAGACTCTCCTTGCTATCGTTTTGGAGTTATGAGTCTTTAAAGTTGTGTATGTCACAAAAAACTCTAAAAATACCCTCAGGGGTTAAAGATTTTCCCTTAATTACTTGAGTTCCCTAAAAGGGATAGTTCACCCAAAAATGAACATGACCCCATGATTCCCTCTCCCTCAGCTCATCCCAGGTGTGTGTGACATTCTCCTTTCAGACGAACACAATCAGTTATATTAATAAATGTCCTGACTCTTCCATCATAACAGTGCATCCGTCCATCATAACAGTGCTCCATATGGCTCTGGGGGTTAATGAAGAGCTTCTGAAGCGAATCGATGGGTTTGTGTAAGAACAATATCCATATTTAACACGTGATAAAGTAAAATATCTAACTTCCGGCTGACTATCTTCAACTTACCAAAAAAGCATGGTCCGTTATGTTCAGTTTTTTGCGTGAGATTTCGTAACTATAGCAACCACATCTCTATTGCCGTGTTTTGCGTTCATGAGCTCAAGGCTAGATTATTGTAATGCTTTACTGGGTGGTTGCCCTGCTCGCTTAATAAACAAACTCCAGCTGGTCCAAAACGCAGCAGCTCGAGCTCTTACTAGAACCAGGAAGTATGACCATATTAGCCCGGTTCTGTCAACACTGCACTGGCTCCCTATTAAACATCGCATACATTGTAAGTAATTAGCAAGATTTTAAAAAGCACTAAATAGTTTTTAAATAACTAATGATTTTTTTACAACAGAAATTAATCCAATCAAAAACTGACTTTAGTTAACTTTTATTCTAGAGCTGATGTACAGCCAAACACTCTCTCTTCATTAATCTCCTGTTATCCCTGTGAAGCTGCTCTGAGACGACCTGTGTGTGACAGCGCTGGATAAATGACTTGAGCCAGAAACTATCGTTAAATGTTTAGTATAAATACTTTAAGGGTAAGGGTGACGGTTCAGATGTTTGTTGCAACGCTCTTAAAGAAATCCCTTGCCTCAGGGATTTTTCCCTCTTAGGAATACAACCACTAAAGAGGTTTCATGCAACCGCACCCCGAACTGAAACACTCAAGACATCGCTCACCGCTTCAAGTGCACGAGTAAAATCGGCGGAAGTTTCCAGATTTGCATTTTCTTGATGGCGTCTCTGTGCGTCTTGCAGTGGCGGCAGTAGAAGCGGTTGCTGTCGGTCAGACGCTCCTCTTTAGAGAACAGCTTCAGACAATCCTGTGCAAACACACAAGCAGCATCAGCGTGAGCTCAGATGGAGGACAGTAACTACATCACAACACAAGAGAGTCCATTTAAAGTGACACGACTGAAACTGCAGCTCATGAACAAAACACAGGTCTCGAGTTCAAGGAGAAAGGCTCTCCGTTCAGAAAAACACCGATCATGAATCAATGCTTTTTTATTTGGATTAAAGGACGGTTTGACAGGGTTTATGAAGGTACATCTAACAGCTTTTTAAGACCAATTAAAGAACATTTAATGGAACAATACGCTCTCTAAAAGTAAATGAGTTATTAGTGACACTTCAAAGTTAGAAAATACAATTTCCAACAGTTCTCTGTCACTTTTTAATTAATTTGACAAAAAACAGCTTAAAGTTTGAGCTGGAGAACAGAAATCCTGAGGAAGAGCAGCGTTTCTGCAGCGCATGCGGTTTCATTTAAGACCTTATGAAATCTGTTTGAGTTTGTCTGGCCTCTGCTTTAATGGTCAGATTAAACGTGCCGGACTCTCGCTCATCTACTGAACACACATGAAGAGATTTGTAATGAAATGGAGAGATTTCTGTCCTCCATTGACAGGCTAAGCAACTTCCACTGACGCTTCAGAAAGCTCATAAAGAGAAACGGATCCCTACGGATCGAGCGGATTATTCCAGATGTTCTGAAGAGACTCCGTGGCTTTATATGAGGAAGGAAAGTCTGCCGGGTCTGAGCGACATTAGGGCGAGGAAATGATCCCAGGATTCTCATTAATGGGTGAACTGGCCCTTTAAGAGCCTGACCTGCTGTTGGTTTATTCAGACTAATCCAGCATTATACAGTAACTTCTGTTTTTATGAATGGATTCTGCATCTCAGAAATCA
>JAGHMJ010000035.1:12500-20000 GCA_018749465.1 Paracanthobrama guichenoti | reverse complement strand
GTAGAAACAGAACATGAATGGTGTAGAAAGCCAGAATGTGAAACATCACAGTGCAAACATGACTGTAGAAAGATGGCAGCACCATTATTGTGTTCTCGCTCGGCAGATCTGTGTGTCATCATATCCCAGCGGTGAGCGGAAAAGCACTTCTTGTGTGTTTCACCTCAAGTTTGCATGCCTGTAACTCCAGAAGTGTTAAAGATATCTCAATATCCTTTTAGATTCTGCTTCTTAACAAACTTTCCTCTTGGTTTCTTCAGTTTAAGGGCCGTCGGTGGTTCAGTCCCAGAGATATGGAGATCCGAATGTGGCTCCAGGAGTTATCTGCTCAAATGTGCACATTTTCAGTGATGGAAAGCCAAGATTTGTTGCATTTAAAGAGAAATGTCTGAAGAATAAATAATGTTGAAACCAGAATAGTGTCTTGTTTGATATGAAAAGAATGGCATAAAACATAACTCTCTAAATTACATTACATCCCATATCTATGGGGTTGAACCATACAGGGCCTGAAGATTACCAAAGAAAAGTTTCATAAGAACAAGAATCTAAAATGACATTCAGATATCTTGAACTAAAGACCTCAGGAACATCCGAGAGCTGTGTTGTGTTCGGTTGTTTTGATGGTTTCGGTGTTATTACTCTCCAGGCATTCTTCAAACACAATAACTATCAGCTGTTTGAAAAGTGACCTACGTTTGGGTCTTGACCATTGCAAATGTTTTTGTACATGGAGTCACGCTGGGATCCCATATAACCCCAGTTTGAGCCGGGGCCGTTTCTGATGACCCTTTAGTATTTCTGTTTATATTCTCATTGCTTTACATACATCCCCTTACATAAAGCCTCATACGAAGACTTGATATGTGTGGTCACGACTACCTTATGATGTGATCATCTGGTCGTGTGTGTGTGTGTGTGTGTGTGTGTGTGTGTGTGTGTGTGTGTGTGTGATGTCATATGTTCTGACTCTGCAGATGTCTCTGGTGGATTTGGGAAAGAAGCTCCTGGAAGCTGCTCGCGCCGGTCAGGACGACGAGGTCCGGATCTTGATGGCCAACGGAGCTCCGTTCACCACCGACTGGGTGAGTGTGTGTGTGTGTGTGTGACGGCGTTCAGCACTCTGCTGGTTCATTGTGGATCTGTGTGGTCAAGTGTGTGTCTGTCAGTAGCTGGGCACGTCTCCGCTGCACCTGTCGGCTCAGTTCGGCCATTACTCCACCACAGAGGTCCTGCTGCGCGCCGGAGTGAGCCGCGACGCCCGCACCAAAGTGGACCGGACGCCGCTGCACATGGCCGCATCAGAGGGGCACGCGCGCATCGTGGAGCTGCTGCTGAAGGTGAGCTCCAGCCCGCGGGCCTTTGATGTGCGTCCCTCAGCGATCGCCTGTAATTTGCCTCTCTAAGTGTCTCCTTTCATCATCCGGCGGAGCAACAATGACCGTATTGATGTGTGTTTGCTGCAGCACGGTGCCGACGTGAACGCCAAGGACATGCTGAAGATGAGCGCGCTGCACTGGGCGGTGGAGCACAGCCACTCAGACGTGGTGGAGCTCCTGCTGCGCTTCGGCGCCGACGTCCACTCGCAGAGCAAGTTCTGCAAGAACGCGCTGGACATCGCACTGGACAACAGCAGCCACGAGCTGGCCGAGATCCTGCAGGTATCCCAGCATTCACTCTGCAGCCGCTCACAGGACTCTCAGATACATGTACAATACTTGACTATTTCATGTTAATTTAATGTTTCTGAAATAGTCTCTAAAACATAAAAAAATGGTAACTATTCCAATCTTTTGGAGTAGTGCCACCTACTGATAAAAACAGAGATGAAAATCACTACTGTCATAACTTTGGGTGCCTCTGCTCAATGTTTGACGCACAGCTGTGCCCTTATTTCCACAACTCTCTCACACGTGAAGTTTGTAACAGCGTCACTATGAAGGCGTAGCAGAATAGCGGGATGTGGGAAGGTAGGAGATCACACACACATAAAGATGCTGAGATGGTCCAAAACTGTTTACATTTGGGAAAGGGGTTAAGGATGAGATTATGAAACCTCCACATGTAGATTTGCTTTCAACTCTCCTCTCTTCAAAACCAGAGATACACTATATTGCCAGAAGTGTTGTGACGCCTGCCTTTACATGCACATGATCTTCAATGCCATCCCATTCTGAATCCGTAGGGTTTAATATGGAGTCGGCCCACCCTTTGCAGCTCTAACAGCTTCAGCTCTTCTGGGAAGGCTTTCCACAAGGTTTAGGAGTGTGTTTATGGGAATTTTTGACCATTCTTCTACAAACTCGATTCCAAAAAAGTTGGGACACTGTACAAATTGTGAATAAAAAAGGAATGCAATAATTTCCAAATCTCATAAACATATATTTCATGCACAATAGAATATAGATAACATATCAAATGTTGAAAGTGAGACATTTTGAAATGTCATGCCAAATATTGGCTCATTTTGGATTTCATGAGAGCTACACATTCCAAAAAAGTTGGGACAGGGAGCAATAAGAGGCCGGAAAAGTTAAATGTACATATAAGGAACAGCTGGAGGACGTCTGGGGACTGAGGAGACAAGCTGCTCAAGTTTAGGAATAGGAATGTTGTCCCATTCTTGTCTAATACAGGCTTCTAGTTGCTCAACTGTCTCAGGTCTTCTTTGTGGCATCTTCCTCTTTATGATGCTCAAATGTTTTCTATGGTGAAAGATCTGGACTGCAGGCTGGCCATTTCAGTCCCCGGATCCTTCTTCTACGCAGCCATGATGTTGTAATTGATGCAGTGTGTGGTCTGGCATTGTCATGTTGGAAAATGCAAGGTCTTCCTGAAAGAGACGACGTCTGGATGGGAGCAGATGTTGTTCTAGAACTTGGATATCCCTTTCAGCATTGATGGTGCCTTTCCAGATGTGTAAGCTGCCCATGCCACACGCACTCATGAACCCCATCCCATCAGAGATGCAGGCTTCTGAACTGAGCGCTGACAACAACAGGTTGTCCTTGTCCTCTTTAGTCCGGATGACACGGCGTCCCAGTTTTCCAAAAAGAACTTCAAATTTTGATTGGTCTGACCACAGAACAGTTTTCCACTTTGCCACAGTCCATTTTAAATGAGCCTTGGCCCAGAGAAAACGCCTGCGCTTCTGGATCATGTTTAGATATGGCTTCTTTTTTGACCTGTAGAGTTTTAGCCGGCAGCGGCGAATGGCACGGTGGATTGTGTTCAGCACAATGTTTTCTGGAAGTATTCCTGAGCCCATGTTGTGATTTCCATTACAGTAGCATTCCTGTATGTGATGCAGTGCCGTCTAAGGGCCGGAGATCACGGGCATCCAGTATGGTTTTCCGGCCTTGACCCTCACGCACAGAGATTGTTCCAGATTCTCTGAGTCTTTGGATGATATTATGCACTGTAGATGATGATAACTTCAAACTCTTTGCAGTTTTTCTCTGAGAAACTCCTTTCTGATATTGCTCCAGTATGTTTGGCCGCAGCATTGGGGGAATTGGTGATCCTCTGCCCATCTTGACTTCTGAGAGACACTGCCACTCTGAGAGGCTCTTTTTATACCCAATCATGTTGCCAATTGACCTAATAAGTTGCAGATTGGTCCTCCAGCTGTTCCTTATATGCACATTTAACTTTTCCGGCCTCTTATTGCTCCCTGTCCCAACTTTTTTGGAATGTGTAGCTCTCATGAAATCCAAAATGAGCCAATATTTGGCATGACATTTCAAAATGTCTCACTTTCAACATTTGATATGTTATCTATATTCTATTGTGAATAAAATATAAGTTTATGAGATTTGTAAATTATTGCATTCCTTTTTTATTCACAATTTGTACAGTGTCCCAACTTTTTTAGAAACGGGTTTGTAGAAGCGCATTTGTGAGGTCAGGAAGGGGCCGTCCCCAAACTGTTCCCACAAAGTTGGGAGCATGAAATTGTCCAAAATGTCTTGGTGAAGCATTAAGAGTTCCTTTCACTGGAACTAAGGGGCCAAGCCCAACCCCTAAAAAACAAAATGCTTGATTTATACACCTGTGGCCATGAAGGGATTGAACACCTGAACTCAGGGATTTGGAGGGGCGTCACAGTACTTTTGGCAATACAGTGTATATCCCACATGTTCTCCTAATAACTGGATGAATCCACAATGGATATAAAAACAGCACAAGACTGTCCAACTCCAATTGAAACTGGACATTTTTATATGGAGGAGGACGTGTGTAGTTATATATCATTGAAGATGAGCCGATCCGTCTGGATTTGGAAATGTTTCCTTTTCTCCGTCCTGCATGCTTTTAAGCCACTGCTATTGTCAGGGAATGTTTAGTTCAGTGTTTGTCATTGGTTTCAATGTGTAAAACATGGATTATTGAAAACGAAAGTTGATGTGTTATTGTGTGTCAGGTGGCGATGCAGAACCAGATCAACACAAACCCCGAGAGTCCCGACACGCTGACCATCCACACGGCCGCGCCGCAGTTCATCATCGGGCCGGGAGGAGTGGTGAACCTCGCCGGACTCGTCTCGCCGGGAAACGGCAGCAAATCCACAGGTGACCGGACCGGATCGCTCCCGCCGCGCTTATCAGTGAGCTCGATGAAAGGGGCCTTTGTGCAGACGCACACTTGACGTGACGTACGACATGATTGTGCGTTTGCCCTCCGCATGAGAAAATTGCTGTTATTTAAATAAACAGAGCATCATCAAAGCCAGCGTGATCGCCTGAGATGGGCCTGGTGTTCTGCTCAGAGTAAGTAGTTTTGAGTGGAAATGTTGATCAGATGACTCTCTCTCTCTGAAGCAGTCGTGGCCGCAGACGAGCTCATCACTGCAGACACGGTGGATGGGGCCATCCAGCAGGTCGTGAGCTCTGGAGGTCAGCAGGTCATCACCATAGTAACAGACGGCATTCAGCTGGGCAACCTGCAGACAAGCACAGGCCTCAGCCAGCCCATAATAGTCACCATGCCTGATGGGCAGCAGGGTGAGTGACACTAGAAAAGATACATATTTTGACCCATCTTAACCCATATGGATTCTTAAATCCCAAAATCGATCTTTTAGACGCTGTTTTCAGTTGATTTGAGAACAAAACTTCACTAATGTGTGTGTGTGTGTGAGTGTGTGTGACTCGTAGGTCTCACACAGTGTGTGTGTGTGTGTGTTCCTGCAGTGCTGACGGTGTCGGACACAGAGGTCGCAGAGGAAACGGTGATCAGCGACGAGCCGTGTGTCAAACGTCAGCGTGTGAAGGAGGAAGACGAGGATCAGACGATAGAAACACAAGACCTACAGATCCAGCAAACACTCTCGCTGGACGACTTTCAGGTACGACACGCGTCCCACAATCCCTCTCACACACGCAGGTTGTGTCCAATAATGAGCATAACAACCTGAGTGTGTGTGTGTGTGTGTGACAGGAGAAAGTGGCTCTTCTGAAGCAGCTGGAGGAGGCGAACCGTGAGGCGCAGAGATACAGACAGCAGTTCCTGAAGAAGGAGCAGGAGGCCGAAGCGTACCGACAGAAGCTGGAGGCCATCACACGGCAGAGCGCCAAGAAGGCCGCGTGAACCTCACACACACACTGATGAAGCCACTGTGCTTTCTGTGACTGGATGATTGTCGTGCACTGAAGGTGCACGTCCGTTAGTGTTCTTATTATTCTTACATCTTCTTCAGTCGATTGAGAACTGCTTGCAGGAAAGTGATGAACTTTGGCACACAGACAGAGGACCGTCTCACACACACCGTCTCACACACACCATCTCACACACACCATCTCATCACTAAACACACCAGCTCTATCCCTCTAACGCCACCAACTGTCCCAGTTTGCACTCATGTGTAATAACTTCTGAACTGTAAGGACTACATACAAAATTCGCAAAATGCTGTAATTTACACACGCATTAGGATATCGTTACTAAACTCTGTATGTGTCATTGGGACAATGCCTTGAATTGATGATGAAATTTGAATGAAATTGGTCTTGATAGACTCCTTGAGTCATGCCGAGAACAATGATACCAGTCATGCTATATTCGGTCAAACCTGCTGTCCACCATTTTGAGTTTCTTTGAAGACCTTCTTTTCCAAACTGTGATTGCATTCCGCATCAACGCAATTAAATACTGATGCCAAGCTGATTCTGAGCTGTATCTCTGCAACGCCTTGACATATTGACACCAAACCTTGTGTGTGTTACCGTCTGCTCACACTGACCGCATCACCTCAGTTTAGTCACAGCGCCACCTATTGGTAAAAAATAATAAGCAATTAAATCACATTGAAGGTGATAGCATTTGTGATTTTTTTTTTTTTTTTTTTCAGTGATTTTGACTAAAATATCTAAAAATGCCTCATTGTTGCTCCCAGCCATGCTTGCACGATTCATCTTGCCTTTTTGTGCTTGACCCCCTTGATTGCTTGAAGCTTAAAGAGTCCGTGGTGCTCCTGTGGCTGTCGCGGGTTCGATTCTGACCCCTATCCGAGTAGGGGAGCGTTGCATTGCGTAATAGTGTGATGATGTTTCATGTACAGGTGACGTCTGATCATGTGTTTAAAGAATCAAACGCTCGTCTCCTGTGTTTATAACTTCCTCCCGTCTGTTATTTGTGATGCATTTTTTAAGTATTTCTGTCATAAAGATTCTTATTTTTAAGACCAAATGGATGGCTGTTGATTCTTTGAGGAGGATCTCCGCGTCTCTCCAGCACTGATCTCACACACCTGTAAATGCTGAATAAATGCACAATAAAAGGTTCGGAGCAGCCGCGCTGACAGTAGTCCAGCATCTCTGTGAGAGTCTGTCGATGGTGTCAGATGTGTGTTAGACAGTCCAGATCTCGCTCACTCACGCTCAGCCTGAATCAATGGTGTCTTTGTAAGTGAGTGTGCGTCAGCGGCTATAAGAGCGCGAGAGAGCGGAGCGGCTCACACACGGCTGATCTCCTCTGATGGACGGGATGCAGGAGCAGGAATACAACCGGAGAGGTAAAGCTCTCGTCTGGACATGATGCCTGGGATTCTGAACTGCTGTGTCTAATAGTTATACAGGGTTGTGTTTGTATTAGTTTTGCGGGACACAAATAACAGGTTTAGCTCAAGTAACTCTTGATGAAGGACATTCAGGACTTTTCATCAATTGTATGCTATTGTTATCTTCTGAAGTATTGTATATTAATGTTCTGCTGTAATATGTGTGTTGGTGCTCTTCATCTATTGTTTTATGTTGTCTTGTATTTGACATGATTTCACAGTGTGCTTGTTTTAGTGTGTTGATGTTCCTCTATTGTGTGTGTGTGTGTGTGTGTGTAGGGAAGGAGATGGTAGATTTCATACAGCAGTATCTCACACGGATCCGTGAGCGGCGGGTTGTTCCGGATGTTCAGCCGGGTTACATGCGTCCTCTCCTGCCCAGCAGCGCCCCGTATGAGCCGGAGGACTGGAGCAGCATCATGAAGGACGTGGAGAACATCATC
>JAGHMJ010000035.1:0-10000 GCA_018749465.1 Paracanthobrama guichenoti | reverse complement strand
GAGTTCACACACGCCGACACAGACGAATCCGTACTGAACTCCAGACTCATCGTATACGCCTCCGATCAGGTCAGCCGCCCGTGCACACGCTGACCCTCTGTGTGTGATGATGATGATGACCCTCTGTGTGATGATGATGATGTATCTCTGAAGGCTCACTCGTCAGTGGAGAAGGCCGGGTTGATCTCTCTGGTGAAGATCAGGTTTCTGGAGACGGATGAGGCGTTTTCTCTGCGTGGAGAAACTCTTCAGCGCGCCATCGACGAGGACCGACGGAGAGGCTTCATCCCCGTGATGGTGACGCACCTGACACACTCCTGCTGTTTACCGCTTCACTGTGCTGACGTGACTGAGTGTGTGTGTGTGTGTGTGTCCTGCAGCTGTGTGCGACGCTCGGCTCCACCGGCGTGTGTTCGTTCGACCGTCTGGATGAACTCGGCCCCGTGTGTAAGTGAACACATAGATGTTTAAATGTGTGTGTGAGCTGTGTGTTAGTGAAGGTGCTGGTGTTCAGGTGTGCGCGAGCGTCTCTGGCTGCACGTGGACGCGGCGTACGCTGGATCCGCTCTCATCTGTCCTGAACTGCGCTACTTCCTCAACGGAATCGAGTTTGCAGATTCATTCGTCTTCAACCCGTCCAAATGGATGATGGTGCATTTCGACTGTACAGCATTCTGGTGAGACACGTTTGGCCTATTCTTGACTTTTATATTTTTCTGTTGGGAATTATAACCTTATTTACACATGAAAGAGTCTCTTCTGCTCATGAATCTGCTCATAACTCCAGTAGATCAGTGTAATACTCCTCCAGTGTAGATCAGCAGTTCTCTGTGTGAATATATAGTAAAGTGTGATTTATTCCTGTGATCAAAGCTGAGTTTATCATCATTACTCCAGTCTTCAGCGTCACATGATCCTTCACTGATCATTCTCAGATGAGGATCTGATGATCAACACACATTTATGATTATTATCAGTGTTGAGAACAGATAATATTTTTATTTTTCAGAAAGTTCAAAAGAACAGCATTTATTTGACCTTTTGTAATGTCTTTACTGTCACTTCTGATCAGTTTAATGTGCCCTTGATGAATGTCATGACTGTGTTTGAACTGCAGGGTGAAGAACAAGATGAAGCTTCAGCAGACGTTCACCGTCGACCCGCTTTACCTGAGACACGATAACTCCGACACCACGGACTTCATGGTGCGTCACATGATGGTGGTGCTGTTTCTCCGTGTGTTCTTCCACCTTTATCCATGTGTTTATCCGTGTAGTTATCCATGTCTATCCGCGTTTATCCATGTGTTTATCCATGCTTATTTGTGTGGTTATCCATGTGTTTATCCGTGTATTTATCCATGTCTATCTGTGTTTATCCATGTTTATTTGTGTGGTTATCCGTGTGTTTATCCATATTTATTTGTGTGATTATCCTTGTTTATCCGTGTTTATTTGTGTGTTTATCCAAGTGTTTATCTGCATATTTCTTCGTGTTTATCCATGTTTATTTGTGTTTATCCAAGTGTTTATCTGCATATTTCTTCGTGTTTATCCATGTTTATTTGTGTTTATCCATGTGATTATTATTCATGTGTTTATCCATGTTTATCCGCGTGTTTATCCGAGTTTTTAGCCGCATATTTCTTAGTGTGTTTATTTTTGTGTTTATCCATGTTTATTCACGTGTTTATCCGAGGGTTTATCCGTGTATTCCTTTGTGTTTATCCATGTTTATCCACGTTTATTCATGTTTATCCACGTTTATTCATGTGTTTATCCGTGTGTTTATTCGCTTGTTTATCCGTGTTTATACATGTTTATCTGTTTATTTGTGTGTTTATTCATGTGTTTATCTGTTTATTCATGTTTCTCCGTGTTTATTCATGTGTTTATCTGTGTGTTTATTCACGTTTATCCGTGTTTATACATGTTTATCTGTTTATACGTGTGTTTATTCATGTGTTTATTCGCTTGTTTATCTGTGTTTATACGTTTATCTGTGTATTCGTGTTTTTTCAGGTTTATTTGCGTGTTTCTTCCATGTGTTTATTTGTGTGTTTCTTCCATGTGTTTATTTGTGTGTTTATTCATGTGTTTATTCATGTGTTTATTTGTGTGTTTCTTCATGTGTTTTCCATGTGTTTATTCATGTGTTTATTCATGTGTTTTTATTTGTGTGTTTATTCATGTGTTTATTCATGTGTTTATTCATGTGTTTATTTGTGTGTTTATTCATGTGTTTATTCATGTGTTTATTCATGTGTTTATTCATGTGTTTATTTTGTGTGTTTCTTCCATGTGTTTATTCATGTGTTTATTTGTGTGTTTATTCATGTGTTTATTCATGTGTTTATTTGTGTGTTTATTCATGTGTTTATTCATGTGTTTATTCATGTGTTTATTTGTGTGTTTCTTCCATGTGTTTATTCATGTGTTTATTTGTGTGTTTATTCATGTGTTTATTCGTGTGTTTATTTGTGTGTTTATTCATGTGTTTATTCATGTGTTTATTCATGTGTTTATTCATGTGTTTATTTGTGTGTTTCTTCCATGTGTTTATTCATGTGTTTATTTGTGTGTTTCTTCCATGTGTTTATTCATGTGTTTATTTGTGTGTTTCTTCCATGTGTTTCTTCCATGTGTTTATGTGTTTATTTTGTGTGTTTCTTCCATGTGTTTATTCATGTGTTTATTTGTGTGTTTCTTCCATGTGTTTATTCATGTGTTTATTTGTGTGTTTCTTCCATGTGTTTCTTCCATGTGTTTATTTGCGTGTTTCTTCCATGTGTTTATTCATGTGTTTATTTGTGTGTTTCTTCCATGTGTTTATTCATGTGTTTATTTGTGTGTTTCTTCTGCGTGTTTATTCATGTGTTTATTTGTGTGTGTTTATTCATGTGTTTATTTGTGTGTTTCTTCCATGTGTTTATTCATGTGTTTATTTGTGTGTTTCTTCCATGTGTTTATTCATGTGTTTATTTGCGTGTTTCTTCCATGTGTTTATTCATGTGTTTATTTGTGTGTTTCTTCCATGTGTTTATTCATGTGTTTATTTGTGTGTTTCTTCCATGTGTTTATTCATGTGTTTATTTGCGTGTTTCTTCCATGTGTTTATTCATGTGTTTATTTGTGTGTTTCTTCCATGTGTTTATTCATGTGTTTATTTGTGTGTTTCTTCCATGTGTTTATTCATGTGTTTATTTGTGTGTTTCTTCCATGTGTTTATTCATGTGTTTATTTGTGTGTTTCTTCCATGTGTTTATTTGCGTGTTTCTCCCGTGTGTTTATTTGTGTTTCTTCTGCGTGTTTCTTCCATGTGTTTATTTCTGTGTTTCTTCCATGTGTTTATTCATGTTTATTTGCGTGTTTCTTCCGTGTGTTCATTTGTGTGTTTCTTCTGCGTTTCTTCCATGTTTATTCGCGTTTCTTCCATGTGTTTATTTGCGTTTTCTTCCATGTTTATTTGCGTGCTTCTTCCGTGTGTTTATTCGTGTGTTCCTTCCATGTGTTTATTTGCGTGTTTCTTCCATGTTTATTTACGTGCTTCTTCCGTGTGTTTCTTTCATGTTTATTTGCGTGTTTCTTCCGTGTGTTTATTTGCGTTTCTTTCATGTTTATTCGCGTATTTCTTCCGTGTGTTTCTTTCATGTGTTTATTCGCGTGTTTCTTCCGTGTGTTTATTTGCGTTTCTTTCATGTTTATTCGCGTGTTTCTTCCATGTTTATTTGCGTGTTTCTTCCGTGTGTTTATTTGCGTTTCTTTCATGTTTATTCGCGTGTTTCTTCCGTGTGTTTATTCGCGTGTTTCTTCCGTGTGTTTATTTGCGTTTCTTTCATGTTTAATCGCGTGTTTCTTCCGTGTGTTTATTTGCATGTTTCTTCCATGTGTTTATTTGCATGTTTCTTCCATGTGTTTATTTGCGTGTTTTTTCCGTGTGTTTATTTGCGTTTCTTTCGTTTAATCGCGTGTTTCTTCCGTGTGTTTATTTGCATGTTTCTTCCATGTGTTTATTTGCGTGTTTTTTCCGTGTGTTTATTTGCGTTTCTTTCGTTTAATCGTGTGTTTCTTCCGTGTGTTTATTTGGATGTTTCTTCCATGTGTTTATTTGCGTGTTTCTTCCGTGTGTTTATTTGCGTTTCTTTCGTTTTCTGCGTGTTTCTTTGTGTTTATTTGCGTGTTTCTTTCATGTTTAATTGCGTGTTTCTTTGTGTGTTTATTTCATGTTTATTTCGCGTGTTTCTTCCGTGTGTTTATTTGCTTTTCTTTCATGTTTATTTGTGTGTTTCTTCTGTGTGTTTCTTCCGTGTGTTTATTTGCTTTTCTTTCATGTGTTTATTTGCGTGTTTCTTCCGTGTGTTTCTTCCGTGTGTTTATTTGCTTTTCTTTCATGTTTATTTGTGTTTCTTCTGTGTGTTTCTTCTGTGTGTTTATTTGCGTTTCTTTCATGTGTTTATTTGCGTGTTTCTTCCGTGTGTTTCTTCCGTGTGTTTATTTGCGTTTCTTTCATGTGTTTATTCACGTTTCTTTCATGTTTATTCGCGTTTCTTCCATGTGTTTATTTGCGTGTTTCTTCCATGTGTTTATTTGCGTTTCTTTCATGTGTTTATTTGCGTGTTTCTTCCGTGTGTTTATTTGCGTGTTTCTTCCATGTGTTTATTCACGTTTCTTTCATGTTTATTCGCGTTTCTTCCATGTGTTTATTTGCATGTTTCTTCCATGTGTTTATTTGCGTGTTTCTTCCATGTGTTTATTTGCATGTTTCTTCCATGTGTTTATTTGGATGTTTCTTCCATGTGTTTATTTGCATGTTTCTTCCATGTGTTTATTTGCGTGTTTCTTCCGTGTGTTTATTTGCGTTTCTTTCATGTTTAATCGCGTGTTTCTTCCGTGTGTTTATTTCATGTTTATTTGCGTGTTTCTTCCGTGTGTTTATTTGCTTTTCTTTCATGTTTATTTGTGTGTTTCTTCTGTGTGTTTCTTCCGTGTGTTTATTTGCGTTTCTTTCATGTTTATTTGCGTGTTTCTTCTGTGTGTTTCTTCCGTGTGTTTATTTGCGTTTCTTTCATGTGTTTATTTGCGTGTTTCTTCCGTGTGTTTATTTGCGTGTTTCTTCCGTGTGTTTATTTGCGTTTCTTTCATGTTTAATCGCGTGTTTCTTCCGTGTGTTTATTTCATGTTTATTTGCGTGTTTCTTCTGTGTGTTTATTTGCGTTTCTTTCATGTGTTTATTTGCGTGTTTCTTCCGTGTGTTTCTTCCGTGTGTTTATTTGCGTTTCTTTCATGTTTAATCGCGTGTTTCTTCCGTGTGTTTATTTGCGTTTCTTTCATGTGTTTATTTGCGTGTTTCTTCCGTGTGTTTCTTCCGTGTGTTTATTTGCGTTTCTTTCATGTTTATTTGCGTGTTTCTTCTGTGTGTTTATTTGCGTGTTTCTTCCGTGTGTTTCTTTCATGTGTTTATTTGCGTGTTTCTTCCGTGTGTTTCTTTCATGTGTTTATTTGCGTGTTTCTTCCGTGTGTTTCTTTCATGTCTATTTGCGTTTCTTTCATGTTTATTTGCGTGTTTCTTCCGTGTGTTTATTCGCATGTTTCTTCCATGTGTTTATTTGCATGTTTATTTGCGTGTTTCTTCCGTGTCTTTATTTGCGTTTCTTTCATGTTTATTCGCGTGTTTCTTCCGTGTTTATTTTATTTTCTTCCATGTGTTTATTTGCATGTTTATTCGCGTGTTTCTTCCGTGTGTGTTTATTTGCGTTTCTTTCATGTTTATTCGCGTGTTTCTTCCGTGTGTTTATTTGCGTTTCTTTCATGTTTATTCGCGTGTTTCTTCCGTGTGTTTATTTGCATGTTTATTTGCGTGTTTCTTCCGTGTCTTTATTTGCGTTTCTTTCATGTTTATTCGCGTTTCTTTCATGTTTATTCGCGTTTCTTCCATGTGTTTATTCGCGTTTCTTCCATGTGTTTATTTGCGTTTCTTCCATGTGTTTATTTGCGTGTTTTTTCCGTGTGTTTATTTGCGTTTCTTTCATGTTTAATCGCGTGTTTTTTCTGTGTATTTATTTGCATGTTTCTTCCATGTGTTTATTCGCGTGTTTTTTCCGTGTGTATTTGCGTTTCTTTCATGTTTAATCGCGTTTTTTCTGTGTATTTATTTGCATGTTTCTTCCATGTGTTTATTCGCGTGTTTTTTCCGTGTGTTTATTAGCATGTTTATTTGCGTGTTTCTTCCATGTGTTTATTTGCGTGTTTCTTCCGTGTCTTTATTTGCGTTTCTTTCATGTTTATTCGCGTGTTTCTTCCATGTGTTTATTTGCGTGTTTCTTCCATGTGTTTATTTGCGTGTTTCTTCCATGTGTTTATTTGCGTTTCTTTCATGTTTAATCACGTGTTTTTTCTGTGTATTTATTTGCATGTTTCTTCCATGTGTTTATTTGCATGTTTCTTCCATGTGTTTATTCGCGTGTTTTTTCCGTGTGTTTATTTGCGTTTCTTTCATGTTTAATCGCGTTTTTTCTGTGTATTTATTTGCATGTTTTTTCCGTGTGTTTATTTGCGTTTCTTCCATGTGTTTATTTGCGTTTCTTCCATGTGTTTATTCGCGTGTTTTTTCCGTGTGTTTATTTGCGTGTTTTTTCATGTTTAATCGCGTGTTTTTTCTGTGTATTTATTTGCATGTTTCTTCCATGTGTTTATTCGCGTGTTTTTTCCGTGTGTTTATTTGCATTTCTTTCATGTTTAATCGCGTGTTTCTTCCGTGTGTTTATTTGCGTTTCTTTCATGTTTAATCGCATGTTTCTTCCGTATGTTTATTTGGATGTTTCTTCCATGTGTTTATTTGCATGTTTCTTCCATGTGTTTATTTGCGTTTCTTTCATGTTTAATCGCGTGTTTTTTCTGTGTATTTATTTGCATGTTTCTTCCATGTGTTTATTTGCATGTTTCTTCCATGTGTTTATTCGCGTGTTTTTTCCGTGTGTTTATTTCATGTTTTTCTTTCATGTTTAATCGCTGTTTTTTTCTGTGTATTTATTTGCATGTTTCTTCCATGTGTTTATTCGCGTGTTTTTCCGTGTGTTTATTTGCGTTTCTTCCATGTGTTTATTCGCGTGTTTTTTCCGTGTGTTTATTTGCGTTTCTTTCATGTTTAATCGCGTGTTTTTTCTGTGTATTTATTTGCATGTTTCTTCCATGTGTTTATTCGCGTGTTTTTTCCGTGTGTTTATTTGCGTTTCTTCCATGTGTTTATTCGCGTGTTTTTTCCGTGTGTTTATTTGCGTTTCTTTCATGTTTAATCGCGTGTTTTTTCTGTGTATTTATTTGCATGTTTCTTCCATGTGTTTAATCGCGTGTTTCTTCCGTGTGTTTATTTGCGTTTCTTTCATGTTTAATCGCGTGTTTTTTCTGTGTATTTATTTGCATGTTTCTTCCATGTGTTTATTCGCGTGTTTTTTCCGTGTGTTTATTTGCATTTCTTTCATGTTTAATCGCGTGTTTCTTCCATGTGTTTATTCGCGTGTTTCTTCCATGTGTTTATTTGCGTGTTTCTTCCATGTGTTTATTTGCGTTTCTTTCATGTTTAATCACGTGTTTTTTCTGTGTATTTATTTGCATGTTTCTTCCATGTGTTTATTTGCATGTTTCTTCCATGTGTTTATTCGCGTGTTTTTTCCGTGTGTTTATTTGCGTTTCTTTCATGTTTAATCGCGTGTTTTTTCTGTGTATTTATTTGCATGTTTCTTCCATGTGTTTATTGTTTGTCGTGTTTTTTCCGTGTGTGTTTATTTGCGCGTTTCTTCCATGTGTTTATTCGCGTGTTTTTTCCATGTGTGTTTATTTGCGTTTCTTTCATGTTTAATCGCGTGTTTTTTCTGTGTATTTATTTGCGTTTCTTTCATGTTTATTCGCGTGTTTTTTCTGTGTATTTATTTGCATGTTTCTTCCATGTGTTTATTCGCTGTGTTTTTCTGTGTGTTTATTTGCATGTTTTTTTTCATGTGTTTATTCGCGTGTTTTTTCCGTGTGTTTATTTGCATTTTTCTTTCATGTGTTTATTTGCATGTTTCTTTCATGTGTTTAATCGTGTTTTTTCCATGTATTTATTTGCATGTTTCTTCCATGTGTTTATTCGCATGTTTCTTTCATGTTTAATCATGTGTTTTTTCTGTGTATTTATTTGCATGTTTCTTCCATGTGTTTATTTGCATGTTTTTTCCATGTGTTTATTTGCGTTTTTTCCGTGTGTTTATTTGCGTTTCTTTCATGTTTAAGCGTGTTTTTCTGTGTATTTATTTGCATGTTTCTTCCATGTGTTTATTTGCATGTTTCTTCCATGTGTTTATTTGCATGTTTCTTCCATGTGTTCCGTCGCGTGTTTTTTCCATGTGTTTATTAGCATGTTTATGTGTTTTGCGTGTTTCTTCCATGTGTTTATTTGCGTGTTTCTTCCATGTGTTTATTTGCGTTTCTTTCATGTTTAATCACGTGTTTTTTCTGTGTATTTATTTGCATGTTTCTTCCATGTGTTTATTTGCATGTTTCTTCCATGTGTTTATTTGCGTGTTTTTTCCATGTGTTTATTTGCATGTTTCTTTCATGTTTAATCACGTGTTTTTTCTGTGTATTTATTTGCATGTTTCTTCCATGTGTTTATTTGCATGTTTCTTCCATGTGTTTATTCGCGTGTTTTTTCCGTGTGTTTATTAGCATGTTTATTTGCGTGTTTCTTCCATGTGTTTATTTGCGTGTTTCTTCCGTGTCTTTATTTGCGTTTCTTTCATGTTTATTCGCGTGTTTTTTCTGTGTATTTGTTGTTTCTTTCATGTTTAATCGTGTTTCTTCCATGTGTTTATTCGCGTGTTTCTTCCATGTGTTTATTTGCGTGTTTCTTCCATGTGTTTATTTGCATTTCTTTCATGTTTAATCACGTGTTTTTTTCTGTGTATTTATTTGCATGTTTCTTCCATGTGTTTATTTGCATGTTTCTTCCATGTGTTTATTTGCATGTTTTTCCGTGTGTTTATTTGCGTTTCTTTTTCATGTTTAATCGCGTTTTTTCTGTGTATTTATTTGCATGTTTTTTCCGTGTGTTTATTTGCGTTTCTTCCATGTGTTTATTCGCGTGTTTTTTCCGTGTGTTTATTTGCGTTTCTTTCATGTTTAATCGCGTAATTTTTTCTGTGTATTTATTTGCATGTTTCTTCCATGTGTTTATTCGCGTGTTTTTCCGTGTGTTTATTTGCATTTCTTTCATGTTTAATCGCGTGTTTCTTCCGTGTGTTTATTTGCGTTTCTTTCATGTTTAATCGCATGTTTCTTCCGTATGTTTATTTGGATGTTTCTTCCATGTGTTTATTTGCATGTTTCTTCCATGTGTTTATTTTGCGTTTCTTTCATGTTTAATCGCGTGTTTTTTTCTATGTATTTATTTGCATGTTTCTTCCATGTGTTTATTTGCATGTTTCTTCCATGTGTTTATTCGCGTGTTTTTTCCGTGTGTTTATTTTGCATTTCTTTCATGTTTAATCGCTGTTTTTTCTGTGTATTTATTTGCATGTTTCTTCCATGTGTTTATTCGCGTGTTTTTTCCGTGTGTTTATTTGCGTTTCTTCCATGTGTTTAATCACGTGTTTTTCCGTGTGTTTATTTGCATGTTTCTTTCATGTTTAATTGCGTGTGTTTTTCTGTGTATTTATTTGCATGTTTCTTCCATGTGTTTATTTATTTGCATTTTTCCGTGTGTTTATTTGCGTTTCTTCCATGTGTTTATTCGCGTGTTTTTCCGTGTGTTTATTTGCATTTCTTTCATGTTTAATCGCGTGTTTTTCTGTGTATTTATTTGCATGTTTCTTCCATGTGTTTATTTGCGTGTTTTTTCCGTGTGTTTATTTGCATTTCTTTCATGTTTAATCGCGTGTTTCTTCCGTGTGTTTATTTGCGTTTCTTTCATGTTTAATCGCATGTTTTTCCGTGTATTTGCATGTTTCTTCCATGTGTTTATTTGC
>JAGHMJ010000034.1:585000-820000 GCA_018749465.1 Paracanthobrama guichenoti | reverse complement strand
AAACATCTCAACGATCCATTGATTAAGGCATTCTTCAGTGTTGCCCTTAAGCCTCTATTAGACTTTAATATTACCTTTCAGGTTGGTATAGTCATCATATATACCATTGTCACAATAATAAATTGATAACCACAGATGATAATCCTCATCATTTCACTATTATTTACTATCTACAGTCAGAGCAGGTACAGATACACAAGCTGGACAAAGAGATGACCAGGCTTATCAAGCGGATGCTGGGGTGCCTTGTTCCAGCAAAGGTGATTATGGATGTCCCTCTTGAAGAAGTGAACTTTGGAGAGGGACATCAATTGACAGACAAGGACCTCTTCATTGGAGGGGACACAAAGGTGTTCATTAGAACTGCAGAGTTCCATGTTCCAACTAAACACATTCTTTCAGTAAGTGATTTATTTTGTACAATATAATTATGTTCATCTTCTATTCTAACCCATATTGAAATGTCTAACACAAATCCATGTTTTATTTTTGACTCTGAGAGCTTTCTGCGAAGCAGTTTTACGCAAGATGTTTGCCTGCTTTCCAATTGATTCCCAGCTACTGAAGGACTTGAGAATACTAGACCCTGGATCTCGAATGGAGTTAAGTCCAGACACTGGTAGGAAAAACATGCATTTTGTTTGGTAAATCTGTGATGAGTGAAGGAAGGGCGATTTCAGAATATTTTAAATTAATAATTCAGAGATGGTAAGATGGCAGGATCTACATTGAGAGTTATGATAAATGAATTTTATTTTCTTTCTCAGTGTCGAGGCTAGGTGCCCTGTTCCCACAGTTTCTCATGAATGAGGATGGGTTTAGAGAGAAGCTAATTGATTTCCAAGTCACTGATAGCAAAGATCTCCCACAAGTAATAGACAGGTTTTGAGGCCTTGTAGGAAAGAATGACAGCTTCACTGAGTTGGTGAGACTTGCAAAGACACTTATGTATACCACATAGTAACGTAAGCTCAGAAAGGGTGTTTAGCATGGTGAGCAAGATTGTTACATCCAACCGAATGGCACTGGATTCCAGCACCGTGTGTGCATTGCTATCTTATAAAATAAATCACCCTCACAGAAAGCGTTAAGAAATGCAAAATTAGCCACATATGTATACAATAGGGCTAATGCTTCACACCAGGAAGGGTGACAAGATTGTCTTTACTGTCTCTATCCATTTGTTCAACTGCCTCTTACACACAGTCTTTCTGTCTGTCTCGGTTTCTTTCTCACTCTGTCCCCCAACATTAAGCTAAAACAAATGTGAAAATGTGTAATGTTTACTTTGTTCATAAATAAAGCACTTTAAACATATCCATTGGTCTGTCATTCTTTAATATATATTGTGTAGTTATAAACTCTTTAGACTGTTAATTAGTGCTTTTTTTTTGAAGTTTGTGGGTAAGAATCGTTTAAATAATAAATAATAAAAAATAAAAAATATATTATATATTATATATATATATATATCCATCCATCCATATCCCTTATTTTGGGGATGGATTCTGGGAAGTCTCCCTTATTTTCAATGTTGACATCTGTTATAAATGCCCAAACCATAACGTATAAAATATAAATAACGTATCAGAGCTCTATATGTGCTAATCTTGTCTAGTGATGAGAGAAACGAAAAGCTTTTCAAAGCTTCGAATAATTTGAACCAATTCCTTCGCAAAGTGATTCACTGTTTCGAGCTCGAAGCGATCGAAACGCCACATGCTAGTGACCCCTGCTGGTCAGAACAGTGCAAATGCAACAAACTCATCCCAAACATGCAACCTTTTACAAACCCATTGGAAGTGTTCTATTGAAAATAAAATCTATCAAATGCAAAAATCATATAATAAGATTAAAAACCAAGTGTCTGTATATTATGTGTTCTTTTATCAAGTTTTGTTTTGTTTTGTTTGTTCCATGTATGGTTCAGCTAAACAGGCCAATAAGAAACTGTTAAGTACAATTCCTTTTAATTATAAAAGTTAATTATCTGCTTAACTTTATTTTCAACGGTAAGCTTGTAATCATGTTTTTAATTCCGGTGGTACTGGTGGATTTTTGCAGGAAATTCAAGCATATCTTTTGTCGTTGCGTCACATCTACATAACAGGAATAAAAAAACAACAAAACAAAAACAAGACTTGGATCACGAAAAATATACAACTAAAATAGTGCCAGAGGAAAGAAAAGAAAGAAAATTATACAAGGTTAAACATTGAAAGCAATCTTTGACTTCTCAAAGATTTTTTTGTCTTTTATGCCCAACAAAGATAAAATATAGGAATTATAATCTACTAGAAAAATAGATAGTAGCGGGATCTTACCCAAAAATTTGCATTTGTGAATAAAAAACTTACCAAGAATCATAAACAGATTAACCATGTACTAAATATGGGATTTTTTCCGAGAGATGGGTACATAACTCATTCCAAAAAAGCTTTAACACAAACACATTCACAAAAAAAAATGTACGATTGTCTCTTCAGCATCACAGAGAGTGCATTTATCTTCTATGTTTTGGATATACTTATTGAGTACACTATTACAGGGGTAACATCTATGTAATATTTTAAATGTAATTTCTTTTTTCTTGTTTAACAAATATTTGTGTGGAAGAGACCAGACCGCTCTCCAGTTAATATTGTATAATGCCATCCACTTGAAAGATGATGCTGGAATATATTTTCTGTTCATGAGATTATGAACAAAATGGTTAATAATTTGTCATCAGTAATCAAAATCCCTTCAATTGAAATAGAAGTGTTATACAAAGATATAGGACTATAGGTTTGCTCTCCTTTCAAGAGTTTTTATACCACTAGGAATGGCGTTGAATACAATATTATATTCCTTTAACAAAGCCCCAAAAACACATTTTTTGGAGATTTCTGGAAAGGAATAAAACTGACCATTGTCATCTATCAACTGATTAACAACATATGTTATTTAAGTGAAAAGGGCACTGTAACAAAAATTCAATACCTCAATTTTCTTAAAAACAAAATTAGGAAATATGTTCCATATAGAGTTTTTTTTTTTTTTTTTTTTTTTTACGGATCTTTTTAACCAATTTAATTTTAACACATGGTTAAATAGGGTAAAGTCAACAACTCCAAGACCTCCATCACTAATCTTATTTCTTATAAACTCCTTTTTAATTTTGTGTGATTTATTTTCCATATGAAATTATATAATAATTTATCTAATAAGGAACATAATGACTTCCATAAGGACCATCCATTACAGAAAAGAGATGATAAACTCATGATAAACCCTCTGCCTTTGATAATAAAAACTCAACCATTAGGAGACAAATCTCTTGCCAACCAATAATTGCATTTCTTTTTAATTACATCTTTAACAGGGCTTAAATTAATTTCTGTTATAACCATATTTGAATTTAAGGATACTTTTACTCCCAAATAATTAACTACATCTTTAATTTGAATTCCATAGATCACTGTTTTATCAATATTTTTTAAAGACAATATTTCACATTTTGAAATGTTGAGATAGAGGCCTGAGAAAATTCTTGAATGGTCTCCAATGTTTTGGGAACTTCCGATTGATCTTTTAGGAAAATTGTGGTGTCGTCTGCGAATTGGGAATTTTATTTCTTTATCATGAATTCTATAATACCTTTAATCATATTATTCTGGTTGACCATTAAATGTAAAATCTGAGTAACTATCAAAAAAAGAAAGGGTGAGATAGGGCAACCCTGTCTTATTCTTCTGTGAATAGGAAATTTAAGTGTTGTTCCAGAAACTAAGTTTAACACAACTACTTCCTCTTACATATAATGTTCTCACTGCATTGATAAAATAATTATTAAAGTCAAAGAAATGTAATACACTAAGAATGAACTTAATTTCTTCCAATGATATATTTTTGAACATACAGACTTAAAATCATTACTAACAGTTTTTATCAGTAAAAAAAAATAGGAATAGGAAAGGGTCAATAACAGTAGAATCCTTTTCATACAATTTTCCAAAAATTCAGTTATATGGGATGAGATAACCACTCTTTCTCGATCTAATAAAAGCCCCCTTGTCTTTTTCTTCATATATTTTTGTTACGTTTATTTTGTAGGTTATTCAAATTGGCCTGATACTCAACAGTGAAAGTGGATCTCTCCAGTAAATTATTAATTTCAGCTGAAATTTCAGTTAATTCTGCCCTTCTTTTAATAGCTTTTTTAACATAGGACCTAACAGCACACCCTATTTCAAATTTCAAATGTTCCCATTGTTTACCAAATTCACCATAATTGATTGCAGAGTTCCAGTGATTTTGGATAAGTCTTTCTATAATGGATTTCAAGTCTTCAAAATTTTGCAATTAATTATTGAGCTTCCAGTAACCTCCACTAATTTTATGATCCTTACGCCCAGACAGTGCAACTTTAAGGCTAATAATTTTATGGTCAGTTAAAGCAGCAGGCAATATAGGTGTTTCTAAAATACAAATAATACAAGTCTGATGAAACCAACCAAAGGTCAATACGTGATTGTAATGAGATATTTTTGTTGCTCCAAGTAAACTGTTTAATTGAGTTTTTTTAAGTCAAGTCAAGTCAAGTCACCTTTATTTAAATAGCGCTTTTAACAAGTCCAATTGTTTCAAAGCAGCTTCACATTGTTAACAGGAAAATAATGCAACAGAATTTGTACAGCCGTTCTGGTGAAACGGTGATGTTATCCAGCTAATTTCAAGTATCATATAGTGTCAATGCGGGCAGATCGGTAATATAGATGAAATTTAGGTGTCCCCAACTGAGCAAGCCAAAAGCCAGAGGCAACGGTGGCAAGGAACCAAAACTCCTTCAGGGCCAGAAAGGAGAAAATAAACCTTGGGAGAAACCAGGCTCAGTCGAAGTGCCAGTTCTCTTCTGGCCGACGAACAAACAGTGTATGATTATAATTCTGGCAACATTGCAGGTCTTAAGTCATATTAGGTAAATAGATATTCATAAGATTATTTGAAAGATTTGAGTCGTTACACCGGAGACGGGTTTAATGAGGATGTCGTGTCGATGCGGCATTTACGGTGGGGGGGGGAGTTTATTTGACACGCTCTCTGCAGACATTTCAGGGATGCGCTGGTCATGTCCTGGCGCAGGTCCACCATCTGATCTGGATACGGCCCAGATCCGGCTGACTGCAGTAAACCTCGGGATAAACAGAGAGACTAACATTAGCGTAGATGCCATTCTTCTTATGATGTAACGAGTACATCAGGTGTTATGGGAAGTGTTCCCAGTTCCGGCTGACCTAGTTAATGCAGTATAATGCGTTAAGAGTTCGCTCAAGTACTGGGGAGCTAAACCATTTAGTACTTTGTAAGTAATAAGCAAGATTTAAAAATGTATACGATGTTCAATAGGGAGCCAGTGCAGTGTTGACAGGACCGGGCTCATACTTCCTGGTTCTAGTAAGAGCTAGAGCTGCTGCGTTTTGGACCAGCTGGAGTTTGTTTATTAAGCGAGCAGGGCAACCACCCAGTAAAGCATTACAATAATCTAGCCTTGAGGTCATGAACCCATGAATTAACTGGTCAGCTGGTAATATTATCGATCTTACACGTAAAGAAGTTCATAAAGTCATTACTGCTGTGCTGTTTACAACCATCAGAAGTTGAAGCTTTATTTTTGGTTAACTTAGCCACTGTATCAAATAAATACCTAGGGTTGTGTTTGTTTTCTTCTAAGAGAGTCGAAATAAGCAGATCTAGCAGTTTTTGGCCTTTCTGTATGCGATCATGCTCTCTTTCCACAATTACGAAAAACCTCTAGTTTTGTTTTCTTCCAGCTGCGCTCCATTTTTCTGGCTGCTGTTTTAAGGGCCCGGGTGTGCTCGTTGTACCACGGTGTTGGACTATTTTCTTTAATCTTCTCTTGCCGAGGAGCAACCGTGTCCAAAGTGCTGGAAAAAAGAGAGTCAATAGTTTCTGTTGCAAAATTGAGTTCCTCTAGGCTATCTGGGATGCTGAGGAGATGAAACTGATGAGGAAGATTATTTACAAACCAATCGTTAGTGGCGGCAGTGATAGTTCTGCCATATTTGAAGCGAGGGGATGGCTTTGCAGCCTTAGCTAAATTAAGTATATGATACTAGGTAATGATCTGAGATGTCGTCGCTCTGCTGCAGAATTTCAACAGTATCAACATTTATTCCATGTGACAATATTAGGTCTAGAGTATGATTAAGGTGATGAGTGGGTCCCGACACTTGTTGCCTTACTCCAATAGAGATTTCAAGATTCAAGAGTTTTATGTCACATACACAGTTATATACAGAATATACAACCGGCAGTGAAATGTAAACAGGTCCGCTCCATGGACAGTGCAAATTCACAGTTAAAACCACAAGGAAGAAATTATAATAGAAATAGGATAAAGTACTATATATATATATATATATATATATATATATATATATAATCAAGTCAAGTAGAAGGAAAAAAGTAAAAAAATAAGAATAAAGAAGTGGAATAAAATAATTGAAGTAGATTGTGCAGTGAGTAAACTGTAGACTTATAAATATGTGGTTAACAAATGTATAAAAAGTATAATGTGCAAACAGGTTTATAACAGGTTGTTACACAGTAACAACGAGAACAGAAAGTGCAGTGCAATGTCAGTATGTCGATGTTTATCCTGAAGTGAAGTCACGTGATGTTAAGTGACTGAGTTGGTCATTTCTTTGGTCTTGCCAACATTCAGAGAGAGACAGTTGTCCTGGCACCATGATGTTAGATGCTCCACCTCGTCCAAGTATGCCGTCTCATTGTTGGAAATGAGGCCCAGGACAACAGTATCATCAGCAAATTTGATGATAGAGGTGGAGCTGTGTGTGGACAGTCATGCGTGTAGAGCGAGTAGAGCAGGGGACTCAGGACACAGCCCTGTGGAGCTCCCACACTCAGGGAGATGGAGGTGGAGGTGGACTGGCCTATTAGTTTAGAATGTCTCTAAATGCTAATCCCAATGCATCTTTTTCATTATCTACATGGATATTAAAATCACCAAAAATTAGTACTTTATCTGCAGCCAGTACTAACTCTGATAGAAAGTCAGCAAATTCTTTGATAAAGTCTGTATTGTGCCCTGGTGGCCTGTATACACAAATGTCAAACGGATTTATCAATTACACTACATAACACTACATAAAGCACCAAAACTTCAAAAGAATTATATTTGAAACTAGACTTCTGAGTAATACTGAAGATATTATTATAAATGACAGCAACCCCTCCCCCTTTACCTTTCAGACGCGGATCGTGTTTATAACAATAATCTTGTGGGGTGGACTCATTTAAAGTAATGTAGTCATCACGTTTTAGGGGATCAAATATTCAGCAACCCAAGCTTTATCATTTGATTATCTGTATTATATCTGTTGTTTATTTGTTGGACATCAATTAGGTTTTTACTGTTGAATGGTCTTGATGGTTTTTTGTATTTAATAATTCGGGGAACAGACACAGTCTCTATGTGATAATATCTAGGTGAAAGAGTCTCTATGTGTTGGGATTTATCTGACTTCTGTAACGGGAGACAGCTAGCAGAAGAGAGAAGAGCAGCACCACTCCAAGAAGGATAGATGCTGTCCCTCTTCAACAGGTCAGGTCTGCCCCAAAAGCTTTTCCAATTGTCTATGAACCCTATGTTATTTTACGGACACCACTTAGACAACCAGCCATTGAGTGATGATAGTCTGCTAAGTATCTCATCACTCCTTTTAACAGGGAGCGGACCAGAACAAAAAACTGCGTTTTCCATCGTACTTGTGAGTTCACACACCTCTTTAATGTTAATTTTGGTGCTCTCCGACTGGCGAAGTCGAACATCGTTAGTGCTGTAAGGTCCATCCGTTAGACCAAGGGCGGAATCTAACGGCCTGGTTGAAGGACTTCTGCGTGTAAGCCTTTTCAGCACTTCTGTTGAATTCCCTCAATTTATTGTTATCGAATTTTAAATCTGACTCCATGAATAATTTTATCTGACTCCAATTCTTTGTAACTTTGTTACATTTGTTACATTTCTAACTTGACAGCTGATCATAAGTTTAGTTGTGATTTAATTTAGATCGTTGATTTCTCTTAGTATCTCTTAATTTCAAATACTCGTTCCTCCATGGGACCTGGAGTTGCTCAGAGGATAATGCTCGCGATTATAATTACATTACCTCACGGACGCAAATTAGTCAAGATTCAAGAGTTTTATTTGTCACATACACAGTTATATACAGAATATACAACCGGCAGTGAAATGTAAACAGGTCCGCTCCATGGACAGTGCAAATTCACAGTTAAAAACACAAGGAGGAAATTATAATAGAAATAGGATAAAAAAGTACTATCTATCTATCTATCTATATCTATATCTCTATATATATATATATATATATATATATATATATATATATATATATATATATATCACCTAAAAGGATTATTAGGAACACCATACTAATACTGTGTTTGACCCCCTTTCGCCTTCAGAACTGCCTTAATTCTACGTGGCATTGATTCAACAAGGTGCTGAAAGCATTCTTTAGAAATGTTGGCCCATATTGATAGGATAGCATCTTGCAGTTGATGGAGATTTGTGGGATGCACATCCAGGGCACGAAGCTCCCGTTCCACCACATCCCAAAGATGCTCTATTGGGTTGAGATCTGGTGACTGTGGGGGCAATTTTAGTACAGTGAACTCATTGTCATGTTCAAGAAACCAATTTGAAATTATTCGAGCTTTGTGACATGGTGCATTATCCTGCTGGAAGTAGCCATCAGAGAATGGGTACATGGTGGTCATAAAGGGATGGACAATGCTCAGGTAGGCCGTGGCATTTAAACAATGCCCAACTGGCACTAAGGGGCCTAAAGTGTGCCAAGAAAACATCCCCCACACCATTACACCACCACCACCAGCCTGCACAGTGGTAACAAGGCATGATGGATCCATGTTCTCATTCTGTTTACACCAAATTCTGACTCTAGCATCTGAATGTCTCAACAGAAATCGAGAGTCATCAGACCAGGCAACATTTTTCCAGTCTTCAACTGTCCAATTTTGGTGAGCACGTGCAAATTGTAGCCTCTTTTTCCTATTTGTAGTGGAGATGAGTGGTACCCGGTGGGGTCTTCTGCTGTTGTAGCCCATCCGCCTCAAGGTTGTGCGTGTTGTGGCTTCACAAATGCTTTGCTGCATACCTCGGTTGTAATGAGTGGTTATTTCAGTCAAAGTTGCTCTTCTATCAGCTTGAATCAGTCGGCCCATTCTCCTCTGACCTCTAGCATCAACAAGGCATTTTCGCCCACAGGACTGCCGCATACTGGATGTTTTTCCCTTTCCACACCATTCTTTGTAAACCCTAGAAATGGTTGTGCGTGAAAATCCCAGTAACTGAGCAGATTGTGAAATACTCAGACCGGCCCGTCTGGCACCAACAACCATGCCACGCTCAAAATTGCTTAAATCACCTTTCTTTCCCATTCTGACATTCAGTTTGGAGTTCAGGAGATTGTCTTGACCAGGACCACACCCCTAAAGGCATTGAAGCAACTGCCATGTGATTGGTTGATTAGATAATTGCATTAATGAGAAATTGAACAGGTGTTCCTAATAATCCTTTAGGTGAGTGTATATATATATCTCTATCTGTAGAATTATAAATCAAGTCAAGTAGAAGAAAAAAAAAGTAAAAAAAATAAGAATTAAGTGGAATAAAATAATTGAAGTAGAGTGTGCAGTGAGTAAACTGTAGACTTATTATACATTTATAAATTATTATTCTAGTCAGTTCTGATATTACAGAGGATTGCAGAGTGAACTATTTTACCTTTTAAGTGAGTCGCACATGTTTACTCATAACAGAAAGTGTAATTTTAGCAATAGTCACGAGAGCTGCAACTTGTTAATAACAGTGACAGTCAGAAATCAGATTGCCCCTCATGCTTAACGCCATGCTCTGGTCATGGGGTCCTCCGTATGAATCTGCCCTGACAGAAAGATTTACGGAAACTCCTACAAACTCCTCATGCGACACTACTAGAAATATTATTTCAGAAAGATACAGAATAAATCAAGATTAACATTTATTTTGGCCAGACAGAACTCAAACATCATAATTAAACATGAATCCATGGTACACAACTTTCAGCATAAAAATATAAAATACAATTACCAAGTAATATGAAAATAGTTTCAAAGAGTCATATCTGGCACAATACATACAGTGTGTGTGAGTGCATCTTAGGACACTGACACAACACTGCATGGGGGTTCTGTCTACAGAATGTTCCCCCCATTACCAAATAATATGAAAATAGTTTAAAAGAGTCATATCTGGCACAATACATACAGTGTGTGTGTGTGTCTCTTATGACACTGACACAACACTGCATGGGGGTTCTGTCTACAGAATGTTCCCAAATGGCAGCCCTGCTACCCTTCCTTAAATACCCAGACCAGAACAAAGGGTTGTAAATATTTGCAACACAAACACCTAGTTTGGGGGAGAGGATCAGATATCTTTGGAGAGACCACTCAAAAAAGAACACAATTCTCATACGTTTCAATCTTTCTAACCCTACCAGTGACTTCAGTGATGTTGAGACCATTTTACCAATCGCACTATGACCTTTAAAAAGACACCAGACATGAAAGGGATAAAACAATAGATTCACAAGATAAATCATATGTAGTATATCTGCATTCTGGGACTTGAATGAGGGGGAAGGGGGGAAAGGGAGGTAGAGAGGGGGAGAGGGTTTTGGTCAGGGCGGTGTCCCACAGTTCCTCTGTTGAGTTTTATTGTTTTATTGCAGGGCGCTGGATCTCGGCTTTTGTCTTAGCAGTAAAACCGCTCCTTACAGTGCCGACGTGAATAATAATCTTAGAGAATTTATGATTAGCTTTAGCCAGCACTTTTAAATCTGATGTCAGTCGCTCTGGCTCCCGGTAAACATGTGACTATGGTGGCTGGTGTCTCTATTTTCATGTTCCGTATAATAGAATCACCAATAACTAGGGCACTTTTAACAGGATTCTCAGTGGGTGCGTCACTGAGTGGAGAGAACCTGTTTGATGTTCTAATCAGAACGGAAGAGTGTTTTTTTGATCCACGACTATGCCGCCTCACCGTTACCCAACTGCCCTGCATTCTCACTACTCTCAAATAAAGTCTGGATGCGTGTCTCTAATTCTGAAATCTTCTCCGTCAGCCTGACTATCTCCTTACATTTATCACGTGAAGCCCTGCTCGCCAACGGAGACAGATACACTAAGCATGAAACATGCGGTGCAAGTGACAATGACTGGAGAAGAAGACATGGCTTACCGTATTTGTTGATTAATCCAATTTACCAAAGTTGTTTGATGGAGTCTATTTACTAATCCAACTCACCACAGTTGTTTAATGAACTCAGAAAACAGGAAACCCGGGTGCAGAGATGGCAAGCTAACAGGCTAGTGAAAAGCTAATGTGTGATAGTTATTTAGATTAAAAGCTAGAGATGTCAGATTTAATGTGGTAGGCAATGTTAGACAATATATGAAGATGAGTTGGTTATAATTAGCAGTTTAAACAACAGAGAATTATATCAAATAAAAATTCCAAAAGAGCAGAGCAGAGCACATGCGAGCACAGCAGCAACAGCAAACAGGGTTTACCCTCAAATATCAATCAAGTCAAGGCTGTAACTTAAACGTAAAAGATCACTGGATTCATTGTTTGTTCTAGAAGGAAATCTATCCATTGAACTATTCATGACCAGATTAAAATCACCACCAATTATTAATTTAGCATTAGGGTTATTTCTCACAGCAGAATTGACAGTCTTCAAAGAGAAAACAAAAAAGCTTAGCTTTTCTCCTTCTAAATTTGAACATATAGGCAAACAGCCATTAAAATGATTGCAAACGTATCAAATAAAGAAGTGCTTATTTTCAATAGAATCATCCTTGATGTTGCTCCAACACTAGCAGGAATCAGGAAGTATAAAATTTTTGATGAAACGATTTCTTTGCCGGCAACGTATGCTTTAGAACCGATGAAGTAAGCCTTTTTTTCCTTCTTTTGCGTGCTTTTTGCACATAAGGCCAGAGTAGTGCACGGGATCCTTTTTCTTCTTTTGTCAGGTATTCTCCGAAGCATATTTTGCGTTCTTTGAGGTATTCGCTGTTTTTTGCACTCTTCCAGATGAAGTCTCACCCAGCGCAGCGCAAAGAGGATGATAATGGCCCTCGCGCGACCCGACACAGGCCTGACCAATCTATGCGCAACGTCCACCGCATCGCTTATTTTTTCCGCAAGCTCAGGTAGCACTCCTTTGCAGATCTCTGTCACTTTGATCTTGACATTTTCAGTTTCCGTTTCTGGAACTCCATATAGGTGTAGGCACCACCTCCGTTTGTACCGCTCTGCTTCCACGATTCTGTTTTTCAACTGAGATATTGTTGTTGCTTGTTCAGAAACTTTAGCTGTTAGTTCGTCTTTACATTTCTGCAGGACCACAATTTCTGCGTTGACAAAAAGTAGTGACAATTTCAGCTCTTCAATGGTGTTTGAATTCGTTTTGATCATTACTTCAAGGGAGTCCGCTCTCTTGTTAAGGGCTGTGATGATGTTCACTTGAAGCTCATGTAACGAGAGATCAGATTTTGTTTTGTTTTTACGCTGGGCTATTTGTCGGCGTTCCAGCGGGTAGAGGTGGAAACGATTCAGTGCTAAAATCCAGCTCTTTTGAAAGATGCTTTTTCCCACTTTTTGGCTTGTTAGATTCCGCAGGATACGTGTGGTCCAATTTCTGGACACCTTTCTTGCTTTTTTAATTTGCGCCACTCATTTTTGTGATGTTAATTTCGGTTAGCTTCCACTGATTTACTTCTTATTTTTCTCTTTTTAGCTTATCAAGTAAAGTGTTCAAGTGTTCCAACGATTCAAGCACTTAAAAAACTAAATAATCCATTTAAAACAACATTTTTAAGGAATAATGGCCAAAGCCTATATAGAGAAACTTGCAACGCGTGTCTTCGGCGCCATCTTGTCGCCTCCCCATCTGTACACATAAAGAAGATGTCCCGGCTAGTAGGCTATATGGCGTGTAAGGATGTTGGAGGTGGAGATGTATAGCCTTTTCTCACAGCACTCCTAAAACTTATATTTTATTCACAATAGAATATAGATAACATATCAAATATTGAAAATTAGACATTTTGGATTTCATGAGAACTACACATTCCAAAAAAGTTGGGACAGGTAGCAATAAGAAGCCGGAAAAGTTAAATGTACATATAAGGAACAGCTGGAGGACCAATTTGCAACTTATTAGGTCAATTGACAACATGATTGGGTATAAAAAGAGCCTCTCAGAGTGGCAGTGTCTCTCAGAAGTCAAGATGGGCAGAGGATCACCAATTCCCCCAATGCTGCGGCCAAAAATAGTGGAGCAATATCAGAAATGAGTTTATCAGAGAAAAATTGCAAAGAGTTTGAAGTTATCATCATCTACAGTGCATAATATCCAAAGATTCAGAGAATCTGGAACAATCTCTGTGCGTAAGGGTCAAGGCCGGAAAACCATACTGGATGCCCGTGATCTTCGGGCCCTTAGACGGCACTGTATCACATACAGGAATGCTACTGCCAGCTAAAACTCTATAGGTCAAAAAAGAAGCCATATCTAAACATGACCCAGAAGCGCAGGTGTTTTCTCTGGGCCAAGGCTCATTTAAAATGGACTGTGGCAAAGTGGAAAACTGTTCTGTGGTCAGACAAATCAAAATTTGAAGTTCTTTTTGGAAAACTGGGATACCATGTCATCCACTAAAGAGGACAAGGACAACCCAAGTTGTTCTCAGCGCTCAGTTCAGAAGCCTGCATCTCTGATGGTATGGGGTTCATGAGTGCGTGTGGGATGAGCAGCTTACACATCTGGAAAGGCACCATCAATGCTGAAAGGTATATCCAAGTTCTAGAACAACATATGCTCCCATCCAGACGTCGTCTCTTTCAGGGAAGACCTTGCATTTTCCAACATGACAATGCCAGACCACATACTGCATCAATTACAACATCATGGCTGCATAGAAGAAGGATCCGGGTACTGAAATGGCCAGCCTGCAGTCCAGATCTTTCAACATTTGGCACATCATAAAGAGGAAGATGCGACAAAGAAGACCTAAGACAGTTGAGCAACTAGAAGCCTGTATTAGACAAGAATGGGACAACATTCCTATTTTAACTTGAGCAACTTGTCTCCTCAGTCCCCAGACATCCTCCTGCTGTTCCTTATATGTACATTTTACTTTTCCGGCCTCTTATTGCTACCTGTCGCAACTTTTATTAATTGAAGTAATAGTACTTTTACTTGAGTAGAATATTTTGTTACTCTTTCCACCTCTGCCTATATGACAATTAGAAATGGAAACTGAACTACAGGTAGCCTAGAGGTACACATTAAATGTAGTCACGCAATGCTGATGCTGTTAACATTTAACAATTTGAAAAAGTATAATTCGCACGGTTTGACGATATGATAAGCGATTATTAGATTTCATAGCGATTAATTGCAATGCTTTTTTCTTTATGACCCTTATGGTCAGAACAAAAGTGGATGTTACTTGTTCAGATGGCATTGTTATGTTGGTCATACTTTCAAACAGTAGAATCTGTGATTCCGAATGACAGTATTCACACCGGCGCGGTGACTAACAGACGCACATTCTCCTCAAAAATTGTATTCATCTGCGCTGTGCCGTGCTGAGGCACAATTCACGTAAAGTTGATAATTCCATGAAAAAACTGCAATTGCAGATTTCAAACAGAGATGGGGACAAAGATGGAAAACTACGGAGTGCAGCTTTTAAGTAAGCTCTGAAATATCACAAAGGTTCGGTTTAAAACATACATTAAATGAAGATAGTTTCAACGTGGTTTATTGGAACACTAGTGTGCAAACATTTTCCTACGACATGCCAAGCTTTTTAGGTTTTATCAGCATTAAAAGTTAAATATCATTGCTGTTTTTTGCAGTGCAAATTTTGTTTGGAAAAATGAAAATAGTATGTTTTCATCAGTTATTTTATCTACGGGTCACTACATAACAGATTTCTGCTCATTCAAAATCAGATACAGATAACTTTAAGCAGATAAGCAATTACATTTGTTTGAATGCATTAGCGAGAACGATTGTGTGTGTGAATAAGTGCTACCTTTTTAAAATGCGCTTGCATCCGATCATATTCAGTATGTAGAATGTAGCCTACAAAAGAATTCCTTGAACTATAACATCCCGCTCATGTCCATCACCGTCATCATAACCTAAACCTTTACATTCTTTCTGATTTGAGTGATCCATCTGAACAATTTATTTTGTTTCATTTACAAAGTAATTGACATGACAAAAATAAATGTACAGAATAATTTATTTGACTTAATTTACAAATTATAACTTGCATAACAAAAATAATAATGAAACCATTTCTACTATACAATAAATACAATAACAATAACACATGTAGATAAGCCATAACCAATTAAAACTCCTATAAAGCTCAGGCAATGCCATAGGCTAAAGAGAATAAATGAGTCTTCAATCAAGATTCAAGATTCAAGATTCAAGAGTTTTATTTGTCACATACACAGTTATATACAGAATATACAACCGGCAGTGAAATGTAAACAGGTCCGCTCCATGGACAGTGCAAATTCACAGTTAAAAACACAAGGAAGAAATTATAATAGAAATAGGATATAAAAAAGTACTACTATCTATATATATATATATATATATATATATATATATATATGTCTATATCTGTAGAATTATAAATAATCAAGTCAAGAGAAAAAAAAAAAAAAAAAGGTAACAAACAAGGATAAAGTGGAATAAAATAAGTGAAGTAGACTTTGCAGTGAGTAAACTGTAGACTTATAAATATGTGGTTAACAAATGTATAAGAGTATAATGTGCAAACAGGTTTATAACAGGCTGTTACACAGTAACAACGAGAACAGAAAGTGCAGTGCAATGTCAGTGTATCGATGTTTATCCTGAAGTGAAGTCACGTGACGTTAAGTTCAGGAGTCTGATGGCCTGGGGGAAGAAGCTCCTCCTGAGTCTCTCAGTTTTGGCCATCAGGCTTCGGAAGCGCTTACCAGATGGTAGCAGCGTGAAATGAGGGTTTGCAGGGTGATTAGAGTCCTTGATGATCTTGGTAGCTCTACCTTTGCAGCGTTTGGTGTAGACGTTCTGCAGAGACGGGAGAGCTGACGCTCTCAAAGACGCTCTCTTATACGCTCGGATAAGCGCACTACTCTTTGCAGGGCTTTGCGGTCATGACTGGTGCTGTTCCCATACCACGCTGTGATGCACGGAGTTAAAACACTTTCTATCGCCCCTAAATAGAAAGTTTTCAGGATAGCTGGTGAAACCCTGAATTTCCTCAGCTGGCGCAGGTGGTACAGTCTTTGCCTGGCTTTTTTCACCTGTGTCTGAATGTGTGCAGTCCAGGTCAGGTCCTCGGAGATGTTTACACCCAGGTACTTGAAGCTGCTCACTCTCTCTACTGGTGACCCGCTGATCATGAGGGGGGAGTATGTCCGTTGCTGTCTCTTCCTGAAGTCCACAATCATTTCTTTGGTCTTGCCAACATTCAGAGAGAGACAGTTGTCCTGGCACCATGATGTTAGATGCTCCACCTCGTCCCAAGTATGCCGTCTCATTGTTGTTGGAAATGAGGCCCAGGACAACAGTATCATCAGCAAATTTGATGATAGAGGTGGAGCTGTGTGTGGACAAACAGTCATGCGTGTAGAGAGAGTAGAGCAGGGGCTCAGGACACAGCCCTGTGGAGCTCCCACACTCAGGGTGATGGAGGTGGAGGTGGACTGGCCTATTCTCACCACCTGAGGCCTGCCAGTGAGGAAGTCCTCAATCCAGTGGCAGAGAGAAGGATTCAGGCCGAGATCCAGGAGTTTGGAGGTTAGCTTGGTGGGAACTATGGTGTTAAAGGCTGAGCTATAGTCAATAAATAGCAGTCTTACGTAGTTCCCACTTTTTGCTGTCGATGTGAGTGAGGGAGGAGTGGAGGACATGAGAGATGGCATCTTCAGTCGATCTATTGGGACGATAGGCAAACTGAAGAGGGTCCAAAGTGTCAGGAATGAAGGCGCAAATGGTGTTTTTAATGAGTCTCTCAAAGACCTTCATGACTATAGACGTGAGAGCCACTGGACGATAGTCATTTAGGCAAGAGGGTTTACTGTTCTTAGGGACAGGGATGATGGTGGATTTTTGAAGGAGGTGGGGACCACAGATGTAGCGAGGACTCATTAAAGATAGATGTAAACAACCCGGTGAGCTGATCAGCACAGGACCGCAGAACACGACCTGAAATACCATCCGGCCCGGCAGCTTTCCTAACGCCCACACGCTTGAGTGCTCTCCGAACTTCATCCTCTGAGACAGAGATCACGTGATTGTTGCTGCTCTGAGTAATTTCCTCTAACGCGCCACTTGGCGGAGTCGTGTGCCGCGGTTACAGTCAAAGCGAGCATAGAAAGAGTTTAACTCATTCACGAGCAACGGATCAACGCTTGCCTCTGCAGAGGATTTAGATCCAAAGGAGCAGATGGACCTCAGACCTTGCCACATGCGCCGCGAGTCGTTGAGTTGGAAATGAGACTCCACTCGGTCTTTATAACGGAGTTTTGCGGCTTTAACTGCTCGTCTGAGAGCATAGCAGGACGATCTGTATTCATTCATATTCCCTGAATGGAGACCGGCGTTAGTAAAGCAGCAGTGCGTCGCGTTCACTGCCGCGCGATTGAATTGTCCACCCACGGTTTCTGATTTGAGAAGGACGTTATTGTTATTGTTTGCGTGGCTTGCTCTGTAAGCGTGTTGATGAAGCAAAGCGCCACGCCTGTGAACTCGCTTACGCCAGCTGAACTCGCTCGAACATGTCCCAGTCTACATCGCCCAGAGCTGCCTGTAGCGCGGTCTCTGAGTGGGGTGACCAACGCTTAACTTCCCGCCTCACCGGGGGTTCCTGGAGGAGCTTTTGTTTGTATTCGGGAGTGAGGAAAATGGCGGCATGATCCGATTTGCCAAACGCTGGAAGTGACCGCGCTTTATAGGCGTTCTTAAGCGGAGAGTAGCAGTGATCCAGTGTGTTTGCTCCTCGTGTGGGGCAGGAGACGTGCTGATGAAAGTTTGGCAGGACTTTCTTTAGGTTTGCTTTGTTAAAATCGCCCGCGACAATGAATGCCGCGTCCGGGATGTTGGTTTATGACGCCGCTGGCAACATCATGAAGGCCAGATAAAGCCAGCGCTGTGTCTGCCTGCGCGTGGGATGTAAACGGCGGTCGCGACAACCGCAGAAAACTCCTCGGCAGATAGAATGGGCGGCAAATGATTGTTAAATGTTCCAGATGAGGCGAGCAGGACCGCGAGAGAATGGTGATGTTCCTGGGATCGCACCATTTCTTGTTGATCATGAAACACACTCCACCGCCTTTGGATTTACCGGCCTCGGCTGTTCTGTCCATCCGAAAAACAGAGAAGTTCTCCGGCGGCGTCCACAGCTGTGTCCGGGACGCGGGCGTGAGCCATGTTTCGGACAAACAAAAGATATTACAGTCTCTCATGTCCCGTTGAAAACTTATCCTGGCTCTAAGATCGTCCATCTTATTATCCAAGGATTGAACATTTGCTAGAAGAATGCTCGGGAGAGGAGGTCTGAATGCCCTTTTCCTCAGTCTGTTACGGATACCAGCACGTTTCCCACGGTGTTTCTTTGTTCTACGCCGCTGGCTCTGTCCATTGTTCAACTCGGCGTTCCGAAGGATCTCAGATGGCCACAGAGGATCGCCGTAAGTGTCCTGAAACAGTCCAGTGTAGAGGTAACCAATGTCCAAAAGAGTTTTGCTGTCATAGTAGATCAATGCAGATGATAAGTTTGTAAAAACTGAGAGTAAAAGAAAGTAAAATAGTAAATAAAAGCACAGTCTTCGCGGAGCGACCTGAACGGCGACCAAACACAGCGGCGCCATTTCCGGGAAGATCTAAAGACTTTCAATCTAGCTTTGAAAGTGTCCAATGTGGGTGAGGATCTCACAACAACTGGAAGTGCGTTCCACAACCTTGCCGCAACTGCAAATTCTCGGTTGCCCTTGGTCTTTAAGCGGGACCGAGGAACAGAAAGAAGCGATTGGCTACACGAACGGAGAGATCTTGGTACAGAATATGGTTGACCAGTTGAACTAGTTGCAAACGATGTATAAAGGAGTGAGATAACCCTACGTATAGTGAATTGCAGTAATCAAGCCGGGATGTAATAAGGGCATGGATCACCATTTCTAGGTCTTTCTTTGAGAGGAACTGGTTTAATTTAGTGATGGACCTAAGATGAAAGAAACGTCCTTTGACAACAGAATAAATCTACTTATCAAATAAGTCAGAGTCAAAGATAACACCTAGGTTCTTTACTCTGTCAGACAGGGAGCCTAATTGAGTTTCAATATTAGCGATACACAATGAAGACCCAAAAGCAATAGCTTTTGTCCCCATTTAGCTGTAGGAAATTCTGACATCTCCAATTTCCCTTCATCCAAACAGGAATTCAGGTTTATCAGCTGGAGTCAGATTTCATAAGGGGGTGACATCTCCGGGCTTTAGCCAGGTCTCTGTCAAGAATAAAAAACTTGAGTAGAGCACTCTGGCATCGAGTAGTGCAAACGGAACCGGAGAGGCAGCTAGAGTTGAAGAACTTGACAGTTTTTGTGGATAAGTATTCTAGCGAACGAATGTGGTCAAAGTAAATACCGCCCCTCACAGCCACTGGCTTATAGCTTGTTTGCAGTCACGTGGTTCTGATGACGTGCAAAATTCAGATGGAGGGCAGGAAGAGAAAAACAGAATGGACGAGATGGAGTACAGTCCGTACTGTGCTGGTTTAGAAAAGCTAAAAACAGAAAATCACAACATATGTTGGACATGATCCTTGTGTTATGAAAAGGAGCAATTTTTCTACCTAATTTCAAGACTTGCCTGCCATCTAGATGGTAGATATAGAGAATGTGAAGCTGCCGTTACACCGTGTCAAGTTCTGGTCTGGTTTGTTTATATCACCCCACATTTCTGCAAGTGAGTTTAGGGTAGTATTTTGATTTTCTGTCATAACTGTGAAAAATCATCATTGTAGGTCATGCTGCATCAAGAATTGTCTAGTTAGTCTAGACAATAGACTAAATCTAGTTATAATGTCACTGATTAAACCTACTGTGTAACGGATTGCTGAGAGAGAATCAACTTGCACACATGCTTTAATTACAACAATCCACAATACAGGGACATCAGATCCATAACAGAGAACAGTATAAAACAAACACATCAGAACGTCCAGACACCCACAATTAATGACTAGCAATACATGATTGAAATACACAGAACACTGAGTAGGTAATTGAGTGCAGGTGTGTTCAGTGAAGGTAACCATAACAACAGATATATGACCACAAGGAGAGAAGGAACCCAAACAGGAAGACAACACAGAAACAACGAAAACAGAGAAGGCACTTCAACACAAAAGTCCATACAAAACAAAAGACACAGAACTGGGATCGTGACATACTGCCTATCACTCAATAAAATAATCACATTGTTTTTGAAAGTTCTGTATTTAGTTTGGTTTAATAATTAACATTACATTTGTGAGTATGATTCTCACTTGGCTTGTGAATTAGCAGAACTTGCCCGCAGCCACTTCAAAACTATTCACAAGCATCCATGGATTTGACTTTGGTTGTCATTTGCTGAGAAAAAAAAAAAGAATACATTGTGTCGGTGTCTGTCTGCTGAATGTGACCCTCTCTGATTCTCCTGTGTGGCCATATGGGAAAGTGAATATTTACAATGACAATTAAGCTTGCAATTACATTTACACCTTTCAAACAAAGAAATAGATCGGATTCTGTCAGCTTGTTAAAGGCAACAACTTTTAAAGTTAAAAAGTGATAAAAGTTACGTAAATGATAAAAGCTCTTTGTGGTTTCTCAGTTTGATCAATTTGAGCAACAATAAACGACGCAAAGCATAGGCATTTTGAGTTTGTGTTAGTGATTCCTATAGCGATTCCTATGCAGAAAATTGCTTCCTGCCCACCATCTGCATTTCGTGCCCCAGCAGTGACATCATGTCACGTGCTAACAACCTATTGGCATCGCGGCGAATAGTTGACCAGAATGACGGGATGCAGTTATGGCTGGTATGGGACTTCTCGTAGATACGATGAGATCCCCGCTGAACATAATGAGGCTGACGTGCATTCCTAAAGAGGTACAGATGTTTCTGCAGACAGATGAGAGGTTGAATTCAGGCTTAACAGTATAAACAGGATGTATATAAAAATATATCCTGGCTTAACAGTATAAACAGGATGTATATAAAAATACATCCTGGCTTAACAGTATAAACAGGATGTATATAAAAATACATCCTGTTTGTGCCGATGCATGGCCGAGTGGACAAATCATGTGGGATTATCCAGATAAAAAGCCAGATCGTTAAAATAATAGAAAAATAAAAACTAAAAAGCCAAAACCAACCATCTATATAAACTGGCTCACACAGTGAAGTCAAATCACTGCTGAGAAGCAGATGGGGTTACAGGACCAGGCAACCTCTGGTTAAAGACTAATGAGCCCCCACAGCCCACTGATCACTAATGAATAAACTGGGGAGAAAGTGCAGGCTAACTCACCGGCATATCAAGCGGATCAGGTTGTCAGAATGCCCAGGCAGTGATGCTTGCAAGCTGGTTGTAGTGGGTTTTTTGCTGGCAAAATGTCAATAGAAAATTCATTGATCCAGTCCCACGATTACATCCACAAGGCAGAGGACAGTCCCATAGTAAAATAGCACGTTTGTGACCAACACTTTGCAATGCAGTGGGCTTTTCCCAGAAGGAGAAGAGCATGTAATTCCACAGCATCCATGTAATTGTATAGAGAAAGTCCCACGGAAAGGCCTTCCATGCCGGAAACCAAAGCAGACAGCAAAACAACGCACTGGAGAGCACCGGTAGACAGGCACGCCAGTTTACACTCAATAACCCAATCACTGCGCTGTATTACGCATGAGGTCGCATTACAGCTGAGAATTCAAACATGCGGCACGTGCATGAGAGCAGTGTCTGCACGGATTGTGATGAGTTAAACAACGCTCACCACATAGATCATATAGATCAGGGTTGGGCAAACTCGGTCCTGAAGGGCCACAGTCCTGCAGAGTTTAGCTCCAACCCTGATAAAACTCACCTGCCTGTAGCCTTCTAGTGATTCTGAAGGCATTGATTAGCTGGTTCAGGTGTGTTTGATTAGGGTTGGAGCTAAACTCTGCTGGACTGTGGCCCTCCAGGACAGAGTTTGCCCATACCTGATCATAAACAGACCAGAGTGAGCACGTTTCAAGTTTTTATGGACATATTTCATATAATCTAGTGCTCTAAACATGGACCAGCACCTTGTATGCGCACATATTTAATCAGGTCGTCTTCAAATGACGTGTATGTGCAAATAAAGACAACCAAACATCTGATCATGAATGCAATGACACAATGAATTATTCTGATACGCAGAAGACTGATAAGTAACTATGCCTTTATTCTTTCTGTGTTAAACTGATGTGTTGTTTGTTCAGAGACAGTAGTGCTCTTAAATGTACTGAAAATATTATTAGACATTTTAAATGTCCATGTCTCTGTATAATGAGTGTGTTACAGGTCTGTATCTCCCCTCTTCCCCCATCTACACTCCCACTTTTCCACAGCTTTCCACATTTCTAGAGACTTTTTGCATATCTGAGGTGTGTATGACCAGGCTAAAATGGGGGTTTCATGACACAAAGTAGCCCAATTCCATGGGAAAACCGCAGACTTGGCAACACTGATGGTAAGCCGCATTCGAATTACCCTTTGAATAGGGACAGCCTTTGTCGTGCCGTTGTGACGCAATCGACCTTCGAAGAATGCAGCCTCTGAATTTTGACACCGCTTATATAATAGGTAAAAAACAGTATGTTACAAGAGTAGTATGTCCGAATTAACAGTATTCATAAAAGAGTAGGCAAAAAGTACCCGGATGACCTACTTTTCTCATAGAACATACTATTTAGCGGTCATAAATTGCTTATTCAAAATACTTACCTATTCAAGAGAGTATGCGATTTTGGACGCAGCCCAAGTGTGAAAAGTGAAAAGTGAAGCCAAAACGCTTTGATCGCCCCCAGGTGGCTGGATGCAGTATAGCTCATAAACCCCACCCTTTCCATGTAATCTAATCGGATGTAAGACAAACTAAACAATCAAATTGCACTTCAAATAATGTTTTTCCCCCAAAAAATAAGTCTAAATCGCCCTCTATACACTCATTCACTATTCCCTACATTACTCCACTAATATAGGCCCTGTCCTAAATGGCACACTTAATATGCACTTTTGGTCTTCTGGATTTATAATGGCTGTAGACTGTATATCAAGTCTATGAGACTGTAGGTTTGAGCTCCGCAGCAGACTTCTTCCCGACAGTCAAACGGCCGTTACGTCGCAAAAGTACGGACTCGTAGGATGACAGCGAGTGTTTAGAGTACCATTTGGGAGAGGGCCATATAGTCCACTTAAGGTAGTGTATGAAAATGTGTGAGCGAATCCGGACGCTGAGTACGCCAGAAGGGCTGTCTCTTTTGCTGTTTGATAATCATTTGAAACTTAGAACTGGCAGCTCCAGTAGCAGTTAGATTAAGATTTCTCTTGAACTCTGTCATGGAAACTAGCATATATAAACTTTAAACAATGTAGTAATCAATTAAAAAGTAATTTACACCTATATGATATTACACTGTACACACATTGGGCCAGTGGTTTGGAAAATGGATGGATGGACGATTCAGCTGTGGCCGCCATCTTCTGGTGAGGCAAGGGAATTAATTTGGCCTGCATCTGTCACAAATACAACTAATATGCAACCGGCAAAAAAGATGTACTTTACAAATGATGATAAACCAGATGATTTGAAGGGTTAGGTTAGGTTTTTCCCTTTTCACACCATTCTTTGTAAACCCTAGAAATGGTTGTGCGTGAAAATCCCAGTAACTGAGGAGATTGTGAAATACTCAGACCGGCCCGGCTGGCACCAACAACCATGCCACGCTCAAATTGCTTAACCCTGTCGCACGTACGTTCTAAATATTCAGACTGGCAGTCTGGCGTGAGTTATTTAATGCGACCGTTATTATGCAATGACATGCGTTCTAATTTCCATGGTAACGCATCAACCTTGACACGTGAGTTTTCGCAGTCACAATGGCGCTCATGGTGGTTGACCGCGTACAGGTGAGCACTTTATGAATGTTTTGCTTTATTTTTTTATTCAAAACCTCTCGCATTATTTGTTAGCGTGTACACACTATGGTTGACATGTTTATGTTGCTATTTTTTCCCACTGCTTTGAATTTCGCGTGCACACGCATTTTGCATCTCCCTCACAACATCCGCGTGACAAATGGTGAGTATATTTTAGTTTTTTTCCCTATTTTGAAGCACATATACTTATAAAGTGATAAAAGCATGCAATAAATATGAATAAAGATGTTTACAAAATTCTCTTGTAAAGCGAACAGTACTCAATAATGTGGACGTTCAAATGTCATGTTTGTCATTTTGCACATTGCAAATATGCTCCGTGCATTCGGTAAAGTTATTAGGGTTCAGTTGACTTGATGCGTAACATGAATATATTATATATTATTTATGTTTTAGTGTTCATATTGTTACTGGGTTTTATATCTCACTAGAAAAGGTATATGGTCACGCCTCACTTACTATTAGCTTGCATATATATAGTTTACATGATGTCAGATACCATGTAAGTTACCTTTTCTCTGCTTTGCTAGTGAGAAATGTGTTGTATAAGTTTAGCATAATTCAAACGTATGTTTCAAGATTCAAGAGTTTTATTTGTCACATAATCTCTTCAAATTAAGCTAAATGTTTTTTTTGTTTAAACTATTATACATATATAACGTTGCACTTTCTAATAAAATTACAACACAAATTACAAATATAATTACAATTAATAAACGCAAATAAATAAATGAACTGACTTTTTACAGGATTAATAATTCTTCATGTGTGGTACTCCTCAAAACATGGCACAGCACACAAGGGAGTGTTGCACGGCACACACGTGTGTTTGGTGAGGCGCCTCTGCTTGCTCTTCCGTGTGCTGGAGAGCCAGACCTTGCAGTGCCGCCTGGTCCTGCTGCCCTGGGAAGTGGTCTGAGGGACTTCTGACAGAAAATGGATGGACACCGCGATATGGCGTTGTGGAAGAAGTCTCGTCTTCACCCTCAAAGTTGTCAAGAGCTTCAAGGTTCAGGGGAAGGTCTTCATCGCTCTCTGCCTCACTATCAAAATTCTCCTCATCAGAATTAAAAAAAATCTCCTCAATTTCCTCACTTGTCAGTTGTCTTCTTTTAAATAAATTGTCTGCCATTTTCTCTGAAGTAGTTAAAAACTGGTACATTTTATTAAAATTGTATGTGAAGTTGGTACCAACACGAGTGTGAGGTAACAGTGACGTCAACAGTGACAACTTGTCAGCGGGAAAAATGCTTGCAGTGCATGACTGTTCAAATGTTGTTTTTTTTTATTATTCTTTGTTTATACAAAATATTTTCAAACTTGTTAACTAAATTAAATGCATGTATGCATATGTGTTAGTTGTTCGGTAAGTTATCACGAGCCGCCATTATGTGTTTCCAACAGGACCAGGGAGCCGAAGCCTGCTGGATTTACAACACAAGATCACCCACTTCTCCTGATATATGTGACATTACGTGAGGGAACAGCCTAGACTGATCGTACGTGTCAAAGGGTAGAAAATGATTGTGTTATTTGATCGGTAATGTTTTCACGGGCCATTATATTTTTACAACACTGATATCTTGCTGTTATATATATATATATATATATTAGTATGCAATTACAAACTATATTTAGTTTTTGCTGATATTTTTGTGGTTGTGTAATGTAATTTGAAGTGTATGAAACCTAAACTAAACATTAAAAGACACTGAGTTCAGTCAGTCTCTCAATCGCTCAGTCTTTGGCTCAGCGCCAGTCAGCGCGCTAAAGCAGATTTGAAATTTTGAATTTGTCAGTTGATCACTGAGCGTTCTAATCACACCCGTGTGATCGTACGCACCAGAGACCAGACTAGATTGATCAAACGGGTGTGATCGTACGTGTCAAAGGGTTAAATCACCTTTCTTTCCCATTCTGACATTCAGTTTGGAGTTCAGGAGATTGGCTTGACCAGGACCACACCCCTAAATGCATTGAAGCAACTGCCATGTGATTGGTTGATTAGATAATTGCATTAATGAGAAATTGAACAGGTGTTCCTAATAATCCTTTAGGTGAGTGTAAATTGCTGTGTTTTAATTATCTGTCCGTTCTCAGCAACGCATTGTTACACAACAGAAGGGACGGAGACGAGGAATACAAGTTAGTGATGTTTATTGAACAACCAGATTGATGAACGGAAGTGCAGGTGAGTGATCTAGAAGTTCATGGAAGTCTGATGAAGATATCTGAAAGACAGTCTTTGTACTTGCAGATGTAACGGGCTGAAGACAGAACTGGATCGAGGGAGATTCTGGAGAATCACACAAGACAAGGGAATACGATGGAGACTTGGAAGAACACAGGTACTGTCACGGATCTGTGAAAGATAGGACCCAAGAGCAGCCAGATTCGATGAGAAGCAGGAATCAGGCTTTGATAACGAGCTGACTGCAGTGGACTGTATCTGCTGATTTGAGTGGTGCTGATCCTCAGTGAAACCAGACAACGACATCCGACTCAAACAGGAACACAAACAGGAAACTGGAGATAAGGGAAATGACTGGTGGAAACAAACGACAAAACATAAAGACCAAAACAGAATAAATCCACTAAAGACTGTTTATAAAGCAATTGGACAGTTGAGCACAAATAACAAATGCACAGAAGTCACCTCCTCCTCCCGATGACCTGATGTTGTCACTGCCCAAGGACAGCGTGAGAAGATCCCTCAGCAGGGTCAACGCACGCAAAGCTCCAGGTCCTGACAACATTCCTGGACGTGTATTGAGAGACTGTGCAGAGGAACTCACTGATGTCTTCACAGACATCTTCAACATCTCACTGAGTCAAGCTGTCGTCCCCACATGCTTCAAAGCAACCACCATCATTCCAGTCCCTAAGAAATCATCTCCATCCTGCTTCAACGACTACCGTCCAGTCGCACTTACCCCCATCCTTATGAAGTGCTTTGAGCGGCTAGTCATGCACCACATTAAGTCTGTCCTCCCCCCCTCCCTGGACCCCTACCAATTTGCATATCGGTCAAAACGCTCGACCGATGACGCCATTGCCACCACCGTCCATTCAGCACTCACTCACCTGGAAAATAAAGACACTTATGTCAGAATGCTGTTCATAGACTTTAGTTCAGCATTCAATACAATCATCCTCTACAGCTCACTCAAAAACTGTCACAGCTGGGACTCAGCACATCGATGTGCAACTGGTTGCTGGACTTCCTGACGGAAGACCTCAGGCAGTTCGGTCGGCAGCAACTCATCCAACTCCATCATCATGAACACTGGAGCCCTCAGGGATGTGTGTTGAGCCCCCTCCTTTTCACTCTGCTGACACATGACTGCACACCCATACACAACAGCAATCTCTTCATCAAGTTTGTGGACGACACGACCGTAGTTGGTCTCATTAGCAACGATGATGAGACAAACTTCAGGAGCGAGGTGAGCCGCCTGGCCAGGTGGTGTGGCGACAACAATCTCTCTCTGAACGTGGAGAAGACGAAGGAGATTGTTGCTGACTTCAGGAGAATGCACACCCAGCACGCCCCTCTGACCATCAACGGTGTGACCGTGGAAAGGGTGAGGAGCACCAAATTCCTGGGTGTGCATATCACAGAGGACCTCTCCTGGACCGCCAACTCCACAGCACTGACCAAGAAAGCACAGCAGCGACTCTACTTTCTCCGCAAGCTGAGAAGAGCCGGAGCCCCAGCCCCCATCATGCGCACCTTCTACAGAGGCACCATCGAGAGCATTCTGACCAGCTGCATCACTGTGTGGTACGGCGCCTGCAACGCATCCTGCTGTAAAGCACTTCAGCGCATAGTGAGAGCAGCTGAGAAGATCGTTGGTGTCTCTCTCCCACCCCTCCAGGACATTTATAACTCCCGCCTCTCCCGCAAAGCCCTCATCATTGCGAGAGACCCCACCCACCCTTCAGACAGCCTCTTCAGTCTGCTGCCATCAGGAGGAGGCTTCGCAGTCTCCAAGCAAGGACCAGCAGACTGAAGGACAGCTTCATTCCCAAGCTGTCAGGGCATTGAACTCCCTCCCGACTCTGCCGACCCTCCCCTCTTCTGCCCCACGCATCTGATCTAGGAATCCCCCCTCCCTTCATCTACCTCATATATTGTCTCTCTGAGGAATTGGTCTCCCCTCTTACAGACTCTTTTTTTGCACACACTCTTATAATTTTATTTTATACCTGCACTGACTTAAATCTGTAATTGCACTATTGTTACCATTGTTTGCACTATTTGCCATCGCCACTTTACCTCTATAATTCACTTTATCCATCTTTTTTTAATCTTTCCTCTGTTGTTGTTACTGTTAAACTTTTGTTGTTATTGTTATTGTTTTGCTGTTGTTAGGCACCTAGGGTCTGATAGTCATAGAATTTCAATTCTCTGTATGTATGTACTGTACGTATGGCAGAATTGACAATAAAGCTGACTTTGACTTTGACTTTGGAATCCAGCAAAGACATGAAGGAAGGAAGCACAATATAAAGGAAGGAAAACACACAAGGACCAGGTGAACACACTCAGACAAACAAGGACTAATCAACTAAACAAGAGGGCGTGGTAACAAGAAACAAGGAGGTGGGACAAAAGGAACACATGGCAAACACAAACGAAGAGTTTATAGGCTGAGACACAACAGAAACATAGAAACATTAAACAAAGACACACAAGGTGTATGCTAAGTTTGGTTGTTGTTTTTTTGTCCGTGTTAATAAAGCCTGTTGATCATATTTCGCCTTCATCTTGTTCCTGCTTTGTCAAGTGTGACAACATGGCTGTATTAGCTCACCAGTTATTTTTTTGACATTGTTTGGTCTGGGTGTGCTTTATAGCTTCCTGATCATGACGTCACCCACCTATGACTTTCTGTCACCCCACTAGGCTGATTTTCACACATGCTTCAAGGTGCAATCAGGCAGAGGTGTTCCCACAGCATCAATTGACCTATCGGTAAGCCCTTCCCCTCGAATGCAGATGAGCCAATGGCAGTTGAGACATCTTTAGGTTTCAGCGCCATAGAGAAACATTGGAAAATCAGAAGCTCTCATCGGTTTGATGGTGTTTATGCTATAAAAATGGTGCGATGTGCCTAGGATACTGTAAAACTGATCCCAGGTATCCTGAGAGGATTTTCTGTTGTCATGCCCTCATTAAGTTATGATTAAAGTTAAATAACTAACTGTTCTCACATCACGTAACGTTAACAGTGTAGGCCAAAAACACATAAATGAAGGTCTACATTTCAGTGCCTCTCCATATTAAGATGGTTAAATGTAAATTAATTTAATCTCACCCTGCAGAACATGAACAGTGTTGATCCTGCATGTTGCCATCTCCGTTCGTGACGACTGTAACATGGTGCTTCTCCCGCTTGCATTAACATCTATAAACCATTGTTTCCAGATTAATCTCCTACCATATTTATTTTAAACTCATTTATACAGGTGCTGGTCATATAATTAGAATATCATAAAAAAGTTGATTTATTTCATTAATTCCATTCAAAAAGTGAAACTTCATTACACACAGACTGATATATTTCAAATGTTTATTTCTTTTAATTTTGATGATTATAACTGACAACTAAGGAAAATCCCAAATTCAGTATCTCAGAAAATTAGAATATTACTTAAGACCAATACAAAGAAAGGATTTTTTGAAATCTTGGCCAACTGAAAAGTATGAACATGAAAAGCATGAGCATGTACAGCACTCAATACTTAGTTGGGGCTCCTTTTGCCTGAATTACTGCAGCAATGCGGCGTGGAATGGAGTCGATCAGTCTGTGGCACTGCTCAGGTGTTATGAGAGTCCAGGTTGCTCTGATAGTGGCCTTCAGCTCTTCTGCATTGTTGGGTCTGGCATATTGCATCTTCCTCTTCATAGGTCAGACGAGTTTGCTGGCCAGTTAAGAACAGGGATACCATGGTCCTTAAACCAGGTACTGGTTGCTTTGGCACTGTGCAGGTGCCAAGGCCTGTTGGAAAATGAAATCTGCATCTCCATAAAGTTGGTCAGCAGCAGGCAGCATGAAGTGCTCTAAAACTTCCTGATATATGGCTGCGTTGACCTTGGACCTCAGAAAACACAGTAGACCAACACCAGCAGATGATATGGCACCCCAAACCATCACTGACTGTGGAAACTTTACACTGGACCTCAAGCAACGTGGATTGTGTGCCTCTCCTCTCTTCCTCCAGATTCTGGGACCCTGATTTCCAAAGGAAATGCTAAATTTACTTTCATCAGAGAACATAACTTTGGAGCACTCAGCAGCAGTCCAGTCCTTTTTGTCTTTAGCCCAGGTGAGACGCTTCTGACGCTGTCTGTTGTTCAAGAGTGGCTTGACACAAGGAATGCGACAGTTGAAACCCATGTCTTGCATACGTCTGTGCGTAGTGGTTCTTGAAGCACCGACTCCAGCTGCAGTCCACTCTTTGTGAATCTCCCCCACATTTTTTTGAGTGAAAAAGGATGCAATAAACTTCATAAACCATCAGTTAAGTTTGGCCATCAAACGGAGGGTGTATGCTACATTCTGTGTACAAAAACAACTTGGGATAAGGTTTTCACACTGACAGCTGTCATTGTAAGACAGTTAGCAATTCAGTTTGTTTGTCCGACAGTTAGCAACAGTAACTAAGGGGGGCGGGGCTTACCGATAGGTCATTTCTCATGCATCACAACATACTCTGGCTGTTCTGGTCTGGCTGGAATGAGGGTGCCATGTAGTGTGTCCAGGAATGTGATGAGAAGGGCAGTGTTGTAGGGACCAAGGTTGGCATCCACAAAGGCAGGAATATTATCTGATCTTATCTGAGACAACTCTCTTTCCTCATCCCCATTCTCCTCTTACTCTCATGCCTTCACATCTAGCACTTCTTCACCACTGATTCAAGCTGATAGAAGAGCAACTTTGACTGAAATAACCACTCGTTACAACCGAGGTATGCAGCAAAGCATTTGTGAAGCCACAACACGCACAACCCTGAGGTGGATGGGCTACAGAAGACCCCACCGGGTACCACTCATCTCCACTACAAATAGGAAAAAGAGGCTACAATTTGTACAAGCTCACCAAAACTGGACAGTTGAAGACTGGAAAAATGTTGCCTGGTCTGATGAGTTTCGATTTCTGTTGAGACATTCAGATGGTAGAGTCAGAATTAGGCGTAAACAGAATGAGAACATGGATCCATCATGCCTTGTTACCACTGTGCAGGCTGGTGGAGGTGGTGGTGTAGTGGTGTGGGGGATGTTTTCTTGGCACACTTTAGGCCCCTTAGTGGCAATTGGGCATCGTTTAAATGCCACGGCCTACCTGAGCATTGTTTCTGACCATGTCCATCCCTTTATGACCACCATGTACCCATTCTCTGATGGCTACTTCCAGCAGGATAATGCACCATGTCACAAAGCTCGAATCATTTCAAATTGGTTTCTTGAACATGACAATGAGTTCACTGTACTAAAATGGCCCCCACAGTCACCAGATCTCAACCCAATAGAGCATCTTTGGGATGTGGTGGAACGGGAGCTTCGTGCCCTGGATGTGCATCCCACAAATCTCCATCAATTGCAAGATGCTATCCTATCAATATGGGCCAACATTTCTAAAGAATGCTTTCAGCACCTTGTTGAATCAATGCCACATAGAATTAAGGCAGTTCTGAAGGTGAAAGGGGTCAAAACACAGTATTAGTATGGTGTTCCTAATAATCCTTTAGGTGAGTGTGTATATATATATATATATATATATATATATATATATATATATATATATATATATATATATATATATATATATATATATATATATATATATATAATGTGTGAGAGAAAGATAGAGAGAGTATGGTAAAACAGTGAAGGTTTATGTAGACTCTTTAAAGTGTTTTTTTTTCTGTCTTGGACAAGCAACCAATCACAGTCTTCAAAAGTGTCATACGTAGCAACAGGGTCAGCCCCCCTCTCCTCACTAAGATAAAAAAATATATATTTTCCTCGCTCAGAGTCTCTAGCTCTTAGAGCTCTCAGATTGGTTCTGAATCACTCTTAAGCTATGGTAAATTAGGAGCTTTCTGAGAGGATTCTTATAAGCTTTAAGAATACGTGCCCAGATTTCTAAGTGAACAATTTAACAACTACTGTTTACACCTGTGAGTAGTGGATGTTGCCAATCGGTGTAAAGAGTTTAGTATTGTGATTGGTGTTGCTTTTTAAAGAGACTACAGTGAATTTAATTTAGAATCTTGTACCTAAAGTAGAGAATTGCCACGATTCCCCCTGTGTTTTGTGTGTTCAAATCTTGAGTTTAATTCCAGTTTTTCTTTGTTTCCATATTTGCCCTTGTTTGTTACCATAGTGACTGTCCTCTTCCCTAGACTGTTAGACTGTTGTGATAAAACAGCCAACCCCATAAGGATCTAGCAGAAGCAATGAGCCACACAGGATCAATTATGCACCATCTATCAAGATGATCGTCTGCAGGAGGAGTTTGTGGAGGATTCACTCATGTATTGCCAGCTTGTATCATGGGAGGAGGGTACTATAATGGGCTGATGCCAGGGGGAGATTCCAGCTGCACCCTTGCACAGTACGTGAATATTGCTTTGCGGTTGAGTGAATCCGCTTTTATAGTGGAAGAAGCAGAGGGGGGAGGGTTCCAAGTCCCTTAAACTAACTTTCCCAGAGCCTCCACAGTTCATGCCTTCTTGTCCAAAACCTCCTGTGTCCTCCAATCTGGGCTCTCCCTTGACCACAGCTTAGGAAGGAAAATAAACCCTCTAACTACCCTGCACTCCCAAATCCGTCGGTCTCAGCGCTTTCATGTCTGGTTGTCCCCTTCCAATGTCATCTGTACTGCCTGTGATGGCTACTGCTATCTTGTATGCTTGGACCGCACACGTAGTCATTTTGCCCCAAGACAGCAGCTTTTGCTGCAATTCCTCCAGACACAGCCAAGGAGGCTATCTCTGAACTCTCTGTCTGCCCTGTCACAGCCAAGGAGGCTGTCTCAGAACTCTCAGTGCCCCCTGTCCAGGGGATGGTAAAAGTACTCAAAATTTATACTCGAGTAAAAGTGTATACCTAAATAAAAAAATTACTTCAGTAAAAGTATAAAGTCCTCCATTCAAATATCACTTGAGTAAAAGTACAAAAGTAAATATTTAAATTAACTGTAAATATCAATAATTAAGCAGATCATTTGTTTTGGGAGTGATATGCAACGTTTTAATTGAACAAATGAAAAGATTAGATAATGCAATTAAGACAATGAAGCACCTTAACGCAGCATAGGGGTTGAACGAACAATAGACATGTTCCATAACATTAGCTACATCAAACAGAAGATGTGCAAGATACAAGGTAAGACTGTTTCAGAATATCAATGAGGAAGAACCACCTCTTTAAGTTGAAATATCTTCAAAACACACCATTAAGCTACACAGAATACTATTCAAAGTTGTAAAAGCTTCTGTTCAGCTTTAGCAGAAGCTGATTTTCAAAATTGCTAGAGTCCATCCTGGCTCTCCTGGGGCTAAATAAAAGTCCTGCCATACTAAACAGCCTCTCACATGCCACTGAGGCAGGAAGGGGTGTGTTTAACCTGATGTACAACTTGCAGATGGAGGCAAAAGGTCTTCAGCAGACCGGTGTGGTCAGCAGAGCATGCCAAATATCCCTCAAGTTCTTTGGAGCTTTCTTGTGCGTTTGACTTGATGGATGAGAAAAAGTCACTGAGGGGATGCAAGGGCTCTATCTCCAGATTGATGTAGTCCAGTCCTGAAAAACAATGCATGTCCCATACACATGCAGAAATTGAAGAGAATGGCATTCAGAACATTAGTTAATTATGGCCAAAGGACATATTTGTTTTGTTCTTTTGTAATTGTCATTTGGCAAATAGCCATGATATCATTCTACACCGTTAACAGACATAAACCTTCCCCCTCTGGGATGCATGCAACCCAAGCTGTATTGTCATAGAATGCATGCAACCTATCCTTGAATATAATTCCTTTCCTATTTGCATTATTGTGTGTGTTAATCTATTGCATAGGTTATATTTATTTAATATTTTAATCGTTCTCTTACCCTCCCTAACCTTTAATAAGGAGGAATGGAGTGGGGCTACGAGCCCGGACAATTCTGGCCATTACATGGATATTGGTATTGCACTGGTCAAACAATGAACTGATCATATGGTAAGAGAACAATTACAAATAAATAATTATACCTATGACCCCCCATGCCCCTTTAATGTGAGATTTAATGCATGGACTGTCATCATGAACTGCACAGTAGACATCCCAGGCATTCTCAACCCTGGTCCTCGAGGGCCACTGTCCTGCAGAGTTTAGCTCCAACCCCATTCAAACACACCTGAACCAGCTAATTAAGCCTTTCAGGATTACTAGAAAGCTACAGGCAGGTGAGTTTGATCAGGGTTGGACCTAAACTCTCCAAGACAGTGGCCCTCGAGGACCAGGGTTGAGAACCCCTGGTATATAGTATATGTATATAAACTCAGCAAAAAAAGAAACATCCTCTGAATTTCAACTGTTTTTACTTTCAGTAAACTTAATGTGTGTAAATATTTGTATGAACACTAAAAGAGTCAACACCATAAGAGATAAACTAAAAATGTTTCACAGATATGTGACTAACAGAAATAGAACAATGTGTCCCTGAATGAAGGGAGGCTCAAAATCAAAAGTACCAGTCAATATCTGGTGTGGCCACCAGCTGCTTGAAGTACTGCAGTGCATCTCCTCCTCATGGACTGGACCAGATTTGTCAGTTTTTGCTCTGAGATGTTACCCCACTCTTCCACCAAGGCACTTGCAAGTTCCTGAACATTTCTGGGGGGAATGGCCCTAGCCCTCACCCTGCGATCCAACAGGTCCCAGACGTGCTCAATGGGATTGAGATCCGGGCTCTTCGCTGGCCATGGCAGAACACTGACATTGCTGTCATGCAGAAACTCACGCACAGAACGAGCAGTATGGCTGGTAGCATTGTCCTGCTGGAGGATCATGTCCGGATGTATAAAGGGTACCACATGAGGGAGGAGGATGTCTTCCCTATACCGCAAGGCATTGAGATTGCCTGCAATGACAACAAGCTCAGTCCGATGGTGATGTGATATACCGCCCCAGACCATGACGGACCCCCCACCTCCAAATCGATCCCGCTCCAGGGTACAGGCCTCGGTGTAACGCTCATTCCTTCGACAATAAACACGAATCCGTCCATCACCCCTGGTGAGACAAAACCGTGACTCATCAGTGAAGAGCACTTTTTGCCACTCCTGTCTTGTCCAGCGAAGGTGGGTTTGTGCCCATAGGCGGCGTTGTTGCTGGTGATGTCTGGTAAGGATCTGCCTTACAACAGGTCTACAAGCCCTCAGTCCAGCTTCTCTCAGCCTATTGCGGACAGTCTGAGCACTGATGGTGTGTTCCTGGTGTGACTCGGGCAGTTGTTGTGGCCATCCTGTACCTGTCACGCAAGTGTGATATTCGGATGTACCGATCCTGTGCAGGTGTTGTTACACGTGGTCTTCCACTGCGAGGATGATCAGCTGTCCTTCCTGTCTCCCTGTAGTGCTGTCTTAGGCATCTCACAGTGCGGACATGGCAATTTACTGCCCTAGCCACATCAGCAGTCCTCATGCCTCCCTGCAGCATGCCTAATGCACATTCACGCAGATTAGCAGGGACCCTGGGCATCTTTCTTTGGGTGTTTTTCACAGTAGGTAGACAAGTCTCTTTAGTGTCCTGCATTTTTAGAACTGTGACCTTAAATGCCTACTCTCTGTAAGCTGTTAAGGTCTTAATGACCATTCCACAGGTGCATGTTAATTAATTGATTATGGTTAATTTAACATGCATGGAAAACATTGTTTAAACCCTTTACAATGAAGATCTGTAAAGTTATTTGGATTTTTACAACATTATTGCTGAAATACACAGTCCTGAAAAAGGGACGTTTCTTTTTTTTGCTGAGTTTAGTATAGTATATAGTATATGTATATACATATAGTCTTCAAGTTTTTGAAAATAAGTACAATCTGTTCAAAAGAAACACACTTTGCCTTACCCTTTTTGAGGATGGTTTCATCTTTGGTCCACAACGTCTTGAATTTTGGCAGCAAGATGGTGGCTGCAATCAGTTCTGGGTCTTCCAAGATTTCACTGAAGCGGTTCTTCAAACCCGGTTGAATGGTATCAAAAAGTGGCTTGGGAACCTTTAATGATGGCTTGATCCGGTCCAGTTTTGTCTTCAGTTGAGTCTGTATGTTGGTTTCAGCCTGCAAAATATTGATGGCCTTGGTCACTGGACTCATGATTGCTGAGTATTCTGTTAAAAAGGCCAGTTCTGTTGGATTGACCCTGAAACACAAAACAATTAATTTAAATCTGGGGTAATCATAGTGATAGTGATAGTTTAATCAAATGTTAGGTAGTAACTTTAGAATGCAATAAAATTTTCAATTAGGGATTTAGGATTAAGGGATTTAGGATGTTCAGAGTGGGGCAACTGTAGTGCGTTGATTAGTGTGGGGTAGATTCAGTGAATACCTGTACTGAAGTAGTTAATAAGTTTAAGAGTTGGGTTAAGAGTGGGAAAGTTGTAATGGGGAAATTACAACTTATGTAGTAGTTACAATAAATAGCCACAATAACCACACTGAATGGTTGAAGGCCTTCAGCAACAAACTTAATGCTTTGTTTATGTTCACTTGTGACACTCGCTCGCTAGACATCCAACTTGAGCTGCTTGCTTGTATCGAAAGGAGGATTTTTGTGACAATTTCAGTCAATTTAGAGTAACTCTCTAACTGATGGGAATGCTTTATCTGCGAGAAAGATACAATTAATTAATAAATGTGCATTCCCCAAAGTATAAAACTGTTAATAACAACCATATAGCCTACATATGGCTTGCCAGCTTTATTAAAACATGGTCCAAGTTATCAATACAGTGATAGCTAAGTTAGCTAACACTGTGTTTCCCAAAGGGTGTGCTGCCTCACATCACTGGTGTGATGTAAGTGCTGCCCAGGTGTGGTGCAGGAATAATCTTTCTGTTTTTTAAACTAATTTTTATGGCTGAAATTGTAGACTTACCATTTCTTTAAATCACCTTTTCATGTCATTATTTCTAATAAACAATGCATAGGGTACATAGCAACAGGCAACATAGCTGCATTCAAAAGTAGCAAATATAGAGTATGGTTATCTGCTGTTATTTTCTGTTTAATGTCATGGTGGTATGCAGCGAGATGTTTTGGTAAAACTTTACAATATGGGTGCACTAATATGCATTAATTCACGCTTAAATAATGCACAGATAATCATGAGTTAATGTATGACTCATGAGGAACTAAACCATTTATTAATGATTTCTGCATCAGCAACTAACGGCATTCCATATGATTAATAGATTAAGTAATCATTAAATTGTTATTAGTTAAATGTGTCATATTGTATTAATTCCTAATAACATATTATATTAACTAATAGTGTAAATTCATGTTAATTACCACAATGGGTCAAAGCCATGCATTTCAACTTCCAATTGTCTGCTTTAATTAATCATTAGCTAATGATTTGCACAGGTATCATTATGTTATCTGCACTCATTCAAGGATGTGCATTTATTGCATGGACAGAGAAAGCATGGATTTTCATTTCATCTGCATTTCATTTACGCCTGCATTTCATCTAATGGTACGCGCAAAAGTTTTTCTTTTATTTAACACTATAAAGATAAATAAGCATAGCCTAACTATTACTCACCTTTCAGAGCATCAGTGAGATACTCATCATTCAGTTTAATGAATGATGATACGGGGCAGAGCTTGCAATGACGTATGTATGTGTATGTGTTGACAAATTTGTCAGCTCCACTGTGGCTCGATCATCAAAGTTGATCAAATATTTGCTTAGTTCCACTAGTTCCACTAGAGTGGATTTTGGGAGCCCATTTTGTTGTATTTCAGAAAAAAATGTAGGATTCATGCAGGCAAAATCTGAACACAGACCTGCACTTGCTGTGTATCGGTGGTAGATGCTATCTTGGACAGTGTCCATAATGATGTTGTGGACTTTGACTCTGTATTCTTTCAAAGAATCAGAAAGTGGCTCATCCTCTGCCATCTCACCTGGCATGGCTTTCTTTTTTCTTTGCCTTATTTCTGGGAAGGCAGTTTGAACTTCAAAGTCACAATCATCCTGCTCCTGTAGATTGCTGTTTGCCCACTGTACAAATGTATCTGCTGCGTTTTTAACACCTTCAAAATCCCAGCCGAACCTTTTCAAGTTGTCTTCAGTTCCCATTACCATGCGTTGAGCAGTTAGCAAGTCCGTGCCACTCATCTGAAGGTACTTTGACAGTGGTGTAGTTTGAGCAAATATTCAAAGAAAAATCTGCGCTGTGAGTATGGTTTCATATCCGAGTAATGTAACCATGTAACCTCTGAATCCTTTCACTCTCACAGTTGGCTGCAGAGTATTGTCTTTCTCCATCTTTGTCATGGTGGTAACAAGGTCAGTGAAAAGTGCCCCCTCAGGATTTCCAAAATGTTCAAAAACTTTGCGTAAGGCTTGGTCTTTGGGCCACCACCGTGTTTCTCCTATTTGAGCAATATGTCTGTGTCTCCTGTCCTCACTGACCTCCTCCCACACTTTCATGCGTTTGTAGGACTCACGTGAATGTAGTGATGTTATTTAGCAGGGAGTAAAGTGATGCACTTGACACTACAATTCCAGTTGTGTCTGCCAACACAAGGTTAAGAATATGTGCATAACACCAAACATGGACTTGTGCTGGTGCCTCTTGTTTAAGAAGTGCAGAAAATCCTTTGTACTGCCCTTGCATGTTTGCAGCCCCATCTGTTGAGTTGCCAATGCATTTGTTGATGTCAATGCCATTTTTTTCCAAAACCTTTTTCAGCAAAACAACCAGATTTTCTCCAGTAGAGGACTGACAGTCGATTACAGCAATTAGCTTCTCATTGATGACATCAGTCAAATATCTGAGTACAATGGCACACTGATTCTTCAATGTCAAATCTTGTGGTGTGTCCTATTGTACAGAATACAGTCCAGCTTCCTTAACTTCTTCAGCAATGCTTTGCTGGATTAAGAGACTGATAGCACTAATGACTTTGTTTACTGTTGTCTTTGACAGCAGTCACGATCCTCTTCCTTTACGTCCAGCTTCAAGCAGCTTTTTACTCTTTTCAATGCATTCACTGACATGTCCTTGCAGACTGGCATCATATTTGCTCAGATCTAAAAATGTCCATGATCTAAAGTCAAGTCTTCTAAGGAAAAAGCACTCTCGTGTTCATCACCACAATAACTAAGGCCCCACTTACCAATGACCTTGACATTAATCAGACGTTCCATGACCTGTCGCTTCTTCCTTACTTGATCGCGATGTGCTGATATCTGTTTTTCTGTCAGTAAACTACCTATATCTCCCTTTTTTTCCCTGAGGGAAAAAAAGGCCTCTGCACTCTCTCTATGGATTTTGCTCCCTTCATGCTTAGCAATTCTTTGATGAACATGTGTCCATGCACTCATTCCACCTTTGATGAATGAACTATCACTAGCTGGGTTTGGCAAATGCCAGACAAATGGAACAGTATAAAGAGTGTGACTCTTCACAGTATGTGAACCACTTCCTGTTTATTTTGTCTTTGCTGTAGAAGATGTTAGGAATGGCCTGTTTTGGGCTTTGCTGTGGATGGTAGCAGAAAAAAATGGTCTAAATCCTTAGACTGGGGACATTATATAATTAAAGGCTTTCTTTGAGTGTGTGTGTGTGTGTGTGTGTGTGTGTGTGTGTGTGTGTGTGTGTGTGTGTGTGTGTGTGTGTGTGTGTGTGTGTGTGTGTGTGTGTGTGTTACCTGTCCCTTCTTCACCTGTCATTTCTTCTGGCTTCATGTTACCAACAGAACTGTCTCCACCTTGGTACAAAACAACCACCTTATTTCATACAATATGTTAAAACATTTTTATGTTCGTTTCATAGTTTTTTTTTCTACCTGTCATCTCAGTCCCTGGCTGAATCTGACGCGTGATCATTGTTATGACCCCTGCCTCAAGGGACGCAACCAAAACAAGGGACACACGCAAACCGAATATTTAAGCTCAAAAATAGATGTTTATTACTAAATTGAGATAACATTAAATCATTGAAAACAGATAAATAAAATAACAGTATTTCTGAAACCATCAGTAATGTCAACATGTAACGCAAGGTGCGTTACATAAATTACTAATGTAACTTTACACTAAATAATATTAATCTCCTTTAGCATACAGACAGTATTTTAAATGGCGATAGTAATAGGCGCGCTACCGCTAACATTTGCTAGTAGTTCAATAGTAAGTTAACAACGAAAAAAGTTCAGTATTTACAGATGAAACCGACCTGCACTTGAAGCCCTGAACAGGTCAGTGATTCTGCAACATTTTGCTGCTTCTTCTTGTAGGGTTTCTTTTTCTTTACCCTTTCTCTCTCTTCTCCACCAGGCCGCTTTCTCTCCATCTTCAGGTGCTGCTGCTCGCTGCTGTTTATGCATTTCTCTGAGCGTAAAGTTGAATCGTTCGTAGCCTTGCCAGTCAAGACTAACAGATTCAAGATTTTTTTTTTTATAATAATAATAATAATAATAATAAACGCTGGCTAGCAATGGAGGACCACACCTATTCCAAAGGACCTACAACCATCACATGTAGTATGACAACTGCAACATCCTCTGAGAGGTCGCTGCCTGTTGCAGATGTTGTATTGAAAGACGATACAGACTGTCTGCTGTACACAGGGATTCCACTACTTGAATTCAAAACCCTCTTGTCTTGCTTTCAATGTTTTGCCCCCACATCATTGTCACAGATCCAACCATGTCCCTCACACCAGACTCAATCACTCCTCCCACACGGTCCCAATCACCCGAGTTCTGAAACACCTGTCACTAATCACCAACACCCTTAAATGTTGCCCTCAGCCTGCACTCACTGTCCGGTCTCGTCTCAGACAACCCGGCTCCCACGCTTGTGGTTCCTATTCCGTCTTGCTTGTGTTCGAGTATTATCTCCGTGATCGCTTTCTTCCACCTGGACAACACCACCTGGATCTCCGCTACAGTTAAGCCCTTTTCTGTCTCTCTTCAGTCCCTTCCGTGCCTCTTCAGTGGTTTGCTACTAATAAACATATCTGGATTCACTTACGTCCGCGTCCGCCTGTTTATCATGACAATCATCAGCATTGCCAGCATAGGACCAAATCCTGTTGACATTGATGAAGCTTAGACAGAACTTTGTTATAGCTGATTTAGCAAGACGCTTCATAATGTCACCTGGTCAGGTCAGTAAAACACTGAAATTCAGGATAGATGTGATTGCTGAGTACACCCCGGATCTCATTCCATGGCTGCCTCACGAAAAAATAAAGGCCACTTTGCTGCAGGTTTCGTGTCTAATACAATTATGTGGTTTTGTTTCATTAATACGGTGTGTACTTTTTTCTTGATTTACCCCAAAAGAATACAATTATCAACTTTTTTAAATAAAATATTGACATTTTTAATCATTAATTTTTTTAAACTAAAAATTTAGTTTGACAACAAACACATCACTAAATACAGCTATACAGCATAGTTAAAAACATAATCATAATGAATAATTTCTGAACATTGACTCTAGTCATTATTCACCTTTTTCTCATGGTTTCTTAAAATAATTCATAAAAGTATAGAATATAATAGCGTAGTTCTAATAAGGGGTCATTGTAACGCATTGTTAGAATGCACCCCACCTGCGCAACTGGGGTTTAAACCGCGGCTCGTGTTTTCTGCTGTTAGATCAGCATTAAAGAACCATCTCAACTGTTAAATAACAGATATAAGATTAAAATAATATCAGATTTGTCTTATTTTAAAAAAACACAAAAACAGAGATGAAAAATAAACTATGAAATTTACCTTTGCTATGGTTAAATGTTCAGTGATATCTTCCAAAGATTTTTTTCATTTTGTCGTGATTTTTTCTTTAAATAATGTTGATATGGCAACTAGTAAATACACTAAGTTTCATCCTGGCATGTGTGGAAAGTTTTAAACCTTGCGTGTTACAACTAACCCGCGTTAGGTTGTGCCCCGCGCTCCCCTACACGGTCTGACCTTGGGGTAAATTTGCTGTGATGTCCAGCTGGGAAGATTGGCAACTCATTTGAATGTTTCCCACTTGTGAATAATCTTCCTCACTGTGAAATTAAGGATTTTTTGGAAATGGCCTCATAACCCTCCCCAGATTGATGGGCAGCACCAATTGCTTCTCTAAGATCATTGCTGATGCCTTTCCTCCTTGGCATTGTGTTAACACACACCTGAATACTCCAGACCAGCAAACTGCCAACACTTCTGCATTTATAGAAGTGGTCATGCCTGATGATGATCAGTTAATCAAAGGCATTTGATGATCAGCGCCCGAGTGCTATTTACCCTCTTAATTCCTAGCAGTAAGGATGGCAGTCCGGCTGAATCGAAGAGTTCATTTGCAAAAACAGATAACTCTGTTTTTATTCATTTTCATAAATTCATATTCATATTCAATATTCAATTTCATAAATTAAAAAAAAAAAAAATTGTGCATTCCACGTAATATCAATTATATCAAACTGTAGTTGGGTTGTTTTAAGTAATAATAATAACAACAACAACAATAATACAGGTAACTTACAAGTTCATTGAAATTAGGATTTTTATATATATTCAAAGTTTGTTTTTGGCAAAAGCAGATAACTTCACATTTCATGTTCAGAGTAAAAAGTAATTGCTTTGTAATTGCATTTAAGTGCAATATTTAACATTATTTAACTTAAAACAAGCAAGTTAGGTAAAGAGCAGTAAATTAGCCCATTGATGAGCAATGTTAAACATTATATAGATGACAGAATTCAGCATTCCAGAGTTTATAGCAAGACATCACACAATTCACAAAACTTTAAAATATTAAAACCTAAATGTAAAAAGGATGGCTACTAGTAGCTCTCCCAATGTGAATTTGCCCGTTAATAACAGACCCACTACAGAGTGTCCAGTGAGAGACTTTTAGGGTCCATCCGTTAGCTCAAAAACGGAATCTAACGACCTGGTCGAAGGACTTCTGCGTGTAAGCCTTTTCAGCATTTCTGTTAAATTCACTTCATTTATTGTTATCGAATTTTAAATCTGACTCCATTTTTTATTTTGATCTGACTCCAATTTTATGGCTTTGTTAAATTTGTTACGTTTGTAACTTAACAGCTGATCATAATTTTAGTTGTGATTTAATTTGGATCGTTGATTTTTCTTAGTATCTCTTATCTTCAAATATTCATTCATCAAGGGACCCGATATCGCACAGAGACGAAGCGTCCGGTTCTGCTCGTTCACGATCGCAAACTGTCCAGTTCTGATATTAGTCAGAGGATTACAGAGTGAATATTTTACCTTTAAGTGGTCGCACCTGCTTACTCATCAAAAAGTAATATTTTAGTAATTTTAGTAATAGTCACGAAAAGCTTGCTAATACAGCGATAGTCAGAAATAAGATTATTTCAAAATGTTGTGCTCCATGGTCCAAACATTGAGTCCTCGGTTTGATCAATCCTGGTTCAAAGATTTGCAGTAATAAAGGATTTTGCATTGATCCATACTAGAATAAAAATTTCAGAATAATACAAGATAAATCAAAGTTAACATTTATTTTGGCCAGACAGAACTTAAGTGAACATAATCAAACATGAATCCATGGTACACAACTTTCAGCATAAAAATATAAAACACAATTACAAAGTAATATGAAAATAGTTTCAAAGAGTCATTGTGTCTGGCATAGTACATGCAGTGTGTGTGCATGTCTTGAGGACACTTACACAACACTGCATGGGGGTTCTGTCTACAGAATGTTCCCAAATGGCAGCCCTGCTACCCTTCCTTAAATACCCAGACCAGAACAAAGGGTTGTAAATATTTGTAACACAATACTCAGTTTGGGGGAGAGGATCAGATATCTTTGAAGAGACCATTCAACTGAATTCTCATAAGTTTCAATCTTTATCATCCTACCAGTGACTACAGTGAAGTTGAGACCATTTTACCAATCGCACTGAGCCCTTTAAAAAGACACCAGACATGAAAGGGATAAAACAATAGATTCACAAGATAAATCATATGTAGTATATCTGCATTCTGTGACTTGAATCAGGGGGAAGGGGGGAAAGGGAGGGGGAAGGGGAGAAGGTTTTGGCCAGGGCGGTGTCCTACAGTTTCTCTGTGAGATCTTCTCTCTAGATTGAGTTTTATTGTTTTATTGCAGGGCATTGGCTCTCTTAGCAGAAAAACCGCTCCTTACAGGCATGCGGGAGTAACCCGTTTATTGTCAGATTTAAATAATGTAGGCTACTGTAAAAAAAAAAAAAAAAAAAAAAAAAAAAAAAAAAACTTTTATGTATTTATGTATCTAAACTCTTACTTTTATGTATTTCGGGAAAAAGTGATGAATTTACGTAATGTAAATCTGGCAGATCCTCTGAATTGCGGTGCAAACCCTTACGAAAATGAACTATAGTTTTACTACAAATAAAACCAAAAAACCATGGTTATTGTAGTTAAACCATGGTAACCACAAATTAACCATGGTTTTGCTACTCTAACCATAGTTTAACCATGGTATTTGTGGTAAAACTGTGGTTATATAAATGGTAATCAATTAGCCAAGAAAAACATTGTTACTATACTTTTACTACAATAAAACCATGGTTATTTTCCGTAAGGGAACTCATTGCAACATGATCATTATAAAGGTGTTTAAACGACAAAACACATTCACTTCCACATATTTGACAATCAGAATATATCATACAATTCATGATATAGTAAACAAGTCTGTGAATATTTTGAATAAAAATGGAAAAACTAAATAAATGCGATAAATATCTGTGTGGCTGCATGATGCATTGAGGAAATAAAACCCTTCTAAAATAATAATGTTCTAAAATAACAGTCGCATCAAAAAACTCACGCTGGGGGGGCTAGAATAGGCTATATAGAACCCCTAGAATAGCCTATAGATACTCCCAGCCCACACAAATTCGGGATAATGATTCAATGTTTCATAAAGTTAAGTTTTTCAGTTGTGTTTTGCATCCACACAGAAGACCGCTTGCACTACAGACTTCTTGTAATAGGTCTTTCAACACATCTGCGATCAACAATCATCTCTAACATTTTGTTTAGCCTATTCTGATTTGTAAGGACCCAATTCATCCTGAAAACTTCCATCCTTTTAATGTCTTCATCCCTACTTTGTTTTAACGTTTTCGCTTATGTGCTCCTCACAGGTGCTTTTTTCTATCCATCGTCATGCGCTGCATTTTGAACATGTTCATGTTCACTTTCTTACTTTCTATAATTCACAGATTTTAATTTTATTTTACTACAATATTATTAGTTAACATGTTCATGTATGTTAGAAAACAAATCACGCGCACACAAAAAAATCCAAAATTGTGATTTGGGGACCCCTAGTGTCCTGGGCCCATATGCCTGGCATACACCCCCACCCCACAACCCCTAATACAGTAAACTAGGAAAACAAATGTGCCATTACATTGGAAAGGGCACAGCTAGAAATAACTAAGAGTGGCTGAAATTCGACACCTCCAGCACTGATGGAGATAGAGCCGTTCTGTCTAGCACATTAGGCACTTAAAGAGTGCTTTAACTCTTAGAAATGAGAGACTCAATTATTAACAGACAAACAGTTTCAGTCTAATATGTCTGAGTGTTTAAGTGCATTTTTTGTGACCGATGACAAGGGTGATATTTCAGACTCTTGTCTTGCACAGCCTCAGATCATCATTCCTTTTCCAGACTAACACCAGGGGCAATGCATAATCACTCATCGACCTTCTGATTATGTCATGCTCCTCCATGTCATCCAAGGCCTCTCTCAGCTTCTTATAGTCCGAGAGTGACAACCTTCTGAAAGGAAGCCTAAAAGGTTTGGTATCACAACGAAGCCTTTGGTCCTACCACAGTCCAGTCCATGACGTGAAAATATTGACTCATATGACAAGAAACTGTGTCAGAACAAATTCAACTTGATAATGTCAGATAACTTTGATAGAAAGGTATGCAAAGGATTACAATCAGCCAATCAGCTGTTAAATTTAAGTACACAATTAGAGAATACCAATTTCCAAGCAATGCTTAATTTTGTTCAGTCTGTGGTGTAAAAGGTTGCATTAGCAATTAAAGAAAAAACACAAGCAAAACATGGTCAGGTCAAAGTGTCTGAATCATGATGGTCCCAATTTTATTTTTTAAATCAATTTTACTGGTAGTCCACTGTATGAAGAATTTTGGGGTATAATACGTCACAGTTTACTTTATTTTCTAACTTACTTTATAGTGTCCTGCACCCACTAGTAAACAATTATATCTGGTGTCTGAATCGTTTTTGGTTTGACTGTATGTGCATTCTGTGAGACAAAGATCTTCATCTGCAAAGCAAATGAATGTAAATGAAGGTGGTGCTCTTCCTGCTGACAGGTCTGTGTCACTGTTTTGAGGAAGCAAATTGTGCCAAGATAGTTGTGCTGCCAAAAAAAGTTGTGCTGCTTTCACTTCCAAATACTTGATTGATCCAGTAATGTTCAAATGTTTGGATACTATTCCGTACGTATGTAAAACGTACAACATAATATTTAGTGAACTCATACATGTATAATGTTAATAATAAAATTACTTACCAGTTTACTTGATTCCCGTTTTACCACGCGATTTTGGCATATAGCAAAGGAAACTAATACACATAAATATAACTTTAATAGTGTCCTTTTTTACACTAAAAAACACTTTAAACATGTGGTTAATCTTTGTTATCTCATCAGCTAACAATGTAGACGCCTGAGGAATTTTGTTATGATTACACGTTGTTCCTTTTACGTCCCGAAGATTATCACAGGTTCATCAAAATTATCCATCCTCGATCATTTCCAGTAAGCGTTGACGAAACTCTTTTAGACTAAACTCCTCTGAGCTAGCACCTGACTAGCAGCCTTGTCCCCTGACTGTAATACTGTGTGCTGATTCTCTAAAAAGGATTTATCAGGTTGTGTTCACAAACAACAAGGGTGCTTGTTGGTTTCTGCTGTAAAACATGATCTTGACAGTGGACAATACCAGCGTCTGTGACAAAACATGCTTACGGCTCAGAACGTGCTATATGCAAAGAATAACACCTGGTAGTCGTCACTTTTTTCTTAAACATGGCATTTATCGGTTTTTGCTAATTAATTCTTTGTTGTGTGCGCTCAGAGGATTATAATGCTAAAAATCGGTTGAAACTCCTTATTTCTGTGGTCTCCCACAGTTTTAAAATCAGTTAAGATGTAAAAATCATCTAGTGTGTCCCAGGCCTTATCTGTCCGAAGCCAAACACGTACGAACTGCGCTACTTAACGTGAGCGTAGTAAACATAATGTATTCAAACAATCAGTAGCCTAATCAGTATTAGTGGACGTATGTATGCAGTATTATGCAAACAAATAGGTATAACAAGTAACGAACAACAACAGAATGTCAGCCGCTCAGCCAAGCGCAGTCACATCTTATCCTCTATTGCAATCATTAGCGCTGCAGTTTTCTCCCGAGAACGAGCCTCGAGTGGAAAACCACACCCCCACTAAAAAGCACACCTGGGACATAACACTTGATATAATTACACTTGGTAAATATATTTTATTATATCCAGGATGAAGTTACATCCAAATTACATCCAGGACAAAGGGCTCAAAGCTCAGAAAGGTCGTGTTTTGTCTTTTTCCCTAGAAAAGAGATAATACATGATAAATACTGTAGTCTAAACAAACTGCCGTATATGCTTTCATCAAAACATGCACTCTCAAAAATAACCTAAATAACATCCCACAGTACTATCATCTCAATCTCTTGATAAACATTGTTTTTGTAAAGTAAGCAAAAGGAACTCACCTTTTTGCCAGTAGAGCGACCCGATTCCTGAACCATACTCGTTTGAAGCTTCACAGACATACATGCCACTGAGGTCAGATGTCAGTTTCAAGAAGAAGAGTTTATTTCCTTCTGTTTTAATGGCATCGTTAGGGATAGTCTGGTGTGTGCTGCTCCACGAAAAAGAGCAGAGAATATAAAACCAGTTTAGTGCAGTCTGCTGTTTTTTAGACTGTATGTGATGCATGCTATCATTTGAATGCCTAATTTACAAAACCTGGCAAAAGACTGAGTGAAATACTAGGACCTAAGAAAAAAAAAGCTTTGTCAAGCTGTTCTGTACATACATACATCATGTCACAATAGTCAATATACAGTCAAACCTACATTTATTCAGACACCTTCAACATTTTCTCACATTATCATATTACTTTATTTATTTGCTATAGTTGAGATATACAATATGACAAGAAACTGTGTCAGAACAAATTCAACTTGATAATGTCAGATAACTTTGATAGAAAGGTATGCAAAGGATCACAATCAACCAATCAGCTGTTAAATTTAAGTACACAATTAGACAATACCAATTTCCAAGCAATGCTTAATTTTGTTCAGTCTGTGGTGTAAAAGGTTGCATTAGCAATTAAAGAAAAAACACAAGCAAAACATGGTCAGGTCAAAGTGTCTGAATCATGATGGTCCCAATTTTCTTTTTTTAATCAGTTTTACTGGTAGTCCGCCTTTGATTTTGCTATCCTCACTTAAATATCCTCACATAAATGAACTATAGTGTCCTGCACCCACTAGTAAACAATTATATCTGGTGTCTGAATCGTTTTTGGTTTGACTGTATGTACATTCTGTGAGACAAAGATCTTCATCTGCAAAGCAAATGAATGTAAATAAAGGTGGTGCTCTTCCTGCTTACAGGTCATTATCACTGTTTTGAGGAAGCAAATTGTCCCAAGATAGGTCCTGAGTTGTGCTGCTTTCACTTCCTAATACTTGATTGATCCAGTAATATTCAAATGTTTGGATACAATTCCTTTCCCCATTTAACCATTCTGTAAGTTTCTGTGTTACGATATTTATTACCATGCATTACTGTACATGTTAGGGATGCTCAAGGATCTACAGTGTCACACTGAGCTGTAGCTTAATCCAAAAGACAATGCGTGATGCAGAATAAATGATCAGGAATCAACTTTAATAAACACAAAAGACAGCATAACTTTAACGCAATAAACAAAAGGAACAGAGGGATTAAATACAGAGGAAGATTAATAATGGTCACTAAGTACTTTGTTGCAATGCATAACAGAACTTAAGGGAACTCTCAAGTAATTAAGGGAAAATAATGACAGCCTTTTTTTCTTGCAACCCATGTTTCACCTAACATAAGGTTTTTCATGCAACCTGGCCTTTAATCTATTAATTTTGATTCTTTAAAGGTGCACTGTGTAAATTTTAGCGGCATCTAGTGGTGAGGTTGAGAATTGCAACCACCCACCGCTCACCCCTCCCTCTCGAAGCACATAAAGAAGCTACGGTAGCTGACACAGGAAAAAGATGTAGTCGGAGAGAGCAGAGAGTAGCTAGCACTCTGTAGAGCAGTTTGTCCGTTTAGGGCTACTGTAGAAACATGACAGCGCAAAATGGTGACTTCACTGTAAAGGCACCCACAGTGTATGTAGATAGAAATTAGCCTGGCTCTGCCCTCCTACATACTTCCGCTCAATTTTCATTTTCCTTCAGTACTCTGTCTGGGTTTGCGCTAGTTTGAGATGACATACGTCACAACCAAATGTTAGCGATTGGTTATGGCAGATCCAGAGTGGCTCTGGGCAGATCCAATAGTTTTAAACTTCAACAGAGTACCCGCCTTCAAGGAAGTTAACAAATGAAATGTACGAGAGTCTGGTAGGACCAGGCTAGATAAAAATGTCTCATTCTAAGGTAATAAAACATAACGATTCATTATGTAAGGTCTTTATACATATACAAATATAGTTATGTATGTATATTATATTGCATTTTTGACAATAGATCCTCATAAATATTACATACAGCACCTTTAAGGGGGCATTTACACTACACTGTTTTCATCTAAAAACTGAAAAATGTATGTGTTTTGGACATTTATTTAGGCCTACACAACAACAAAGGCATTCGGGGGTCTAAAATCCAAACTTTTGAAAACAGGTTTTAAAGTGCAAGCATTGTTGTCTCTGTGTACATTAGTAAAAACTGTGACATCATGCGCGTATTAGGGGAGAGCGGGGAACAACATAACACTTTATGTGTACACTTTAAGTCATAACTGACTTTCTCAATTTGTGTAAATCCACTTGGGGTTCAGAGTATTTATTTTTTCCCACATTAATTTCACATATGTCTAGTACAATTATGTGGTTTTGTTTCATTAATACAGTGTATACTTTTTTTCTTGATGTACCCCAAAAGAATGGAAGTGAAATGTGACATTGTAACATGTGAGGGGGACAGTGTAACATGACCAAATGACAGCTTAAAATGTTACCTGATATAATAAAAAAAATCTCCAAGACAAACCAAAATATTTTGTCAAATACAATTATTAACTTTTTAACATAAAATAATGCAATTTTTTAATCATTAAAAATAAACAGATTTTTGAGTTTGACAACAATCACATCACTGAATGCAGCTACAGCATAGTTAAAAAAACATAATAATAATAATAATGAATCATTTCTGAACATTGACTCTCAGTCATTCACCCTTTTCTCATGGTTTCTCAAAAGAATTCATAAAAGTATAGAATATAATAGCGTAGTTCTAATAGGGGCTCATTGTAACAGCGTTACAATGCACCCCACCTGCGCAACTGGTATTTAAACTGCGACTCGCGTATTCTGCTGTTAGATCAGCATTAAAGAACCATCTCAACTGTTAAATAACAGATATAAGATTAAAATAATATCAGATTTGTCTTATTTTAAATAAACATAAAAAAACAGAGATGAAAAATAAACTTAAGTAAGAAAATTTACTTTTGCTATGGTTAAATAAATGTTCAATAATATCTTCCAAAGATTTTTTAGGTTGTGCCCCACGCTCCCCTACATGTTCCCTACATGTTGCATCTCGCGCTCTGCCCCACACTGTGGGTATAAATAGGAAGCGGATGCAGCGCACATTTGTTTTTCACTGAGGAGCCGAACTAGTGACTTGGCCATGCAGTGATGGTTCAGCAACTGTGGCGACGGGATGTATGTCTCCGTTCCCTCCTTCAGGGAACAAGGGTTACCATACGTAACCGAGACGTTCCCTTTTAGTTGGTCACGTTTGACGTACGTTGGATGCCACCAACGAATTGGGATCCCTTTGGAAAACGCCACAGTTACTACCACTTCCAGTGCCCAGCGAGAGCCCCTCAGACCCTGTCTTGTTAAGGGCGGGAAACTCACGCAGGGGAGTCACTGCTGCTGTTCCGCAAGACCCACTCAGCAGAGTATTGGATAACGCTGGGAAAGTGTGCCCTGGGGAGCCGCTGAGGAAGCCACATCATGCCCGGAGGGAGTTACCATGTTGAGAGTACACATATGGACTGGCCTTGGGCAGTACAACATACGGAAGTCCCGGCCATTGTAGGTGGGGGAACAACACCACACTGAGACGGCAGAGGAAGCTCTCCCTATGGGAAAGACTCCCATAGGGAGAACACACATATGGGACCGCCATGGAGGTCACAACATATGGAACCCAATCTAACACCCACCAAGTCCCACCAATGCATACGAGTGTTAGGCCTGGCGTCGGATGCTCTGCCACAATCGACTGCAGCGGGTTGCAGAGGACTCAACAGGGTCTGCTGTTCTGGGGAACTCGACTAAAGATTCAAGAGTTTTATTTGTCACATAAACAGTTATATACAGAATATACAACCGCCAGTGAAATGTAAACAGGTCCGCTCCATGGACAGTGCAAATTCACAGTTAAAACACAAGGAGGAAATTATAATAGAAATGGAATAAAAAAGTACTATATATATATATATATATATATATATATATATATATATATATATATATATATATATATATATATATATATATATATATGCAGTGCGGTTAGCACCAGAGTTAAGTCCCAAGAGGGTATAGAGGGAGGGTGAGGCGGATTTAGTCTCCTCGCCCCCCTCAGGAACCTGACGATCAGATCGTGCTTCCCTAAGGACTTCCCACCTACCATATCATGATTAGCGGTGATAGCGGCAACATAAACTTTGATGGTGGAGGGAGACCTGTCTTGTAGGAAGGAAAGTACAGAACTGATCGAACATCTTTGAGGGTCTTCTCAGCAAGAAGAAAACCATTCGACGAACAGGTTCCACTTCAACGCATAGAGGTGCCTTGTAGAGGGAGCTCTAGCAGAAGTTATGGTGTCTACCACAGCCTGTAGTAGGCCACCTAGAACCTCCGCATCTCGACCAAGGACCAGACATGGAGTCTCCAGAGGTCTGGATGCGGGTGCCATAGGGTGCCCTGTCTCTGAGTCAGGATGTCCTTCCTCAGAGGAATGGGCCAAGGAGGTGCTGTCGTGAGGAGCACTAGTTCTGGGAACCAAGTCCGGTTGGGCCAATACGGAGCGACCAACAGGACTTCAGGATCCTCCCTGACCTTGCACAGTGTATGTGCGAGAAGGCTCACTGGGGGAAACGCATACTTACGTGGCCCCCCATGAGCCAGCAAGACGGGCTGGGAAGCACTAGGCAGGCTCTCAGAGACCGTGCAAGCGGGACCAACGGCACCACAGACGTACCTTCAGCGGGGCAGCGAGGCGGTATGCAGGGACCCGACTCAGACGGCATGATAGTGGCCCGAAGTGGGGTCTGAGTGTGCTGTACAACACTTACCTGCTTCTGCTGAGGGGGCGCTCGAGTGTGGGGAGGCCACTTGTGTGCATCCCAAACACAGCCGGCACCCCCTGCTGGCGACTGGAGAGGCGCCTGAGGGTGATAAGGCATGGAAGCATTGAACACCGCCAAGTGCGCTCTCTTGGCACCCAAAGATTTTGGAAACTGCTCTTCTGTTGATAATTTGAGTACCCCTGGCACTGGGGCCAGTGGCGGAACATAAACAGAATGACAACAAAAGATTCTCCCCCGGCCCTCCTCCGGGGGAAGGAGTGGTGCTGCAGCCATCTCCTAAAGAGGGAATGCTCTTTTAGTGCTTAAGCACCTAGGGAAGACCACGGCAGAATACAGAGATAAGTGCAGCCTGTATCTGAAGAGTTTAGATGCAAAAGCCTCTAAAAACCACTTTGGTCAAAAATCAGGCTTTCGTTCGGCTCCAAAGTGAATGACAAATGTGCGCAGTATCTGCTTCCTGTTTATATCCGCGGTGCGGGGCGGAGCACGAGATGCAAATCTCACACGCCATTGGTCATTGACCTATTCTCTACATCTCGAAGCTGATAGGGGCTCCCTGAAGTGATCCCAATTCGTCGTGACATCTGACGTACATCGAACGTGACCGACTGAAAGGGAACAATATTACATTTGAGTCACACCATATCTACTTGCATATTATATTTCCTACCTGTGCCAGCTGAAGTGTGTAGCTGCTGGATTGGCATCTGCCTCACACTGATACACTTCAGTATTAGAGTGCATTTTTAAAGGTTTCACAAAGACCAGCTGAGGTGGATCTTTAAAACACACAAACACAAACAGATGACTGCAAAGTTCTTGCTACAATCCAGCTCAACAAATTCCTGTATACATTTGTGCAATCAATTCAAATGACAGATCAACTGATCAATCAACAACCAATTAATAAATCCGGTAATACATGTGTATACTGGTGGATAACGAGATACATAGGCCTATGTAAATTGAGAATACAATGTTGTGAAAAAGAAGTCTGCTTTAATTATATTGAATGTGTTCTTGTGCACTTCAAATCTTAAAAGTTTATTTTTATATATAAAAAAACTATTTGCAGATAATATATTTATGAATCAAAAGGAAACTTAGCATACTTAAGGGGTGCACTTTTCATTTTAAAGGTGCACTTTATAATGTCAAATTAAGTTTAACTTTAAATAATTTTGTTTTAAAGATGCTTTACACTTATTTCACAAGTAAGGTGTACATTTTCCAAACTCTTAGTACAAAAATACAAACTGATCACACTTGTAACAGTCATTCTTTCAAAACCTGATGTCATCATGCCTTCATTCAGTTGCACGTATTTTTAGTTTTAGTTCACATAATCATTGTTTCAAAGATTATTGTAATATGTAATGAGAACATTTGGTTTAATCATCGAAACACAACAGTATGATCTTCTTTCAGTTTAGTACTTAACAATCAGTTCATTCAACAGCAAACCATGCAAGATACGTTTCAAATCACCCTGGTTGCTGAATTACTGTGTCTATAGTAACACAGGCTACAGATGCCACACAATATGCTTACATAACTTATGTAATTGAATCCATAATGTTTGTAATAGTATCTATTCAGTGTGTTATCAAAAAGGTGTGATGAAGTTAGAACATGACCATGAGGTTCTGGCCTATAGAACAGAGTTTGTTGCCAATACAGTAAATGTTATCACTGTACCATATGACTGAATCTACTGTAGTTGAGCTTTATAAGGGTGAGTTACAGTAATGTGTCAGTCTCTACCATGGTAATCTGTTTACAGTATCACATGGCATACATACTGTAATGTAAAATGCTGTATTTGATTCCATCTTATCCATCCCTTATACTCTATTCTGCTCTATGTTCACTCTCACTCTCTCTCTCACACACACACACACACACACACACACACACACACACACACACACACACACACACACACACACACACACACACACACACACACACACACACACACAAAAACAAACTGGTTCACTATCTTTCTGAGTATACACAGGGCTTATGAAAGGCGGTTACTGTGAATGAAATGTTTATATAAATAAACACTTATTTTGTGTAATGAAAAGGATACTTTGTGGTTTTCTGTATTGTACTAACACAATTGAAAAAATGCTGAAATGTTTGAAAAAAGTGCACTTTTGATGATCTGTTGTGATATTAGTACTATGAGTTTTGAAAATGTACACCTTGCTTGTGAAAATAGTACAAAAGTGAAAAAAATAAAAAGAGTCTTTTTTCCGAATAAAATGAGCGGCTGGACGCGTATCGTGTGGGCGGAGCTAAAAAGTCAGGAGCGTGTGTACTTCTATTTCACAAGGAAATACAAAATTAACATAATGCATGTTAATTTTTAGTCACATTAACTCTTTCCCTGCCAAACACAGAATTTTCCTTGTTTCTGTTTTCACTGTTAGACGCTAGGGGGTGCTATTACCCATCTTCTGAATTCAGTAATATTTGATCATTTTGATTTATATGATGTTTAATCTTGATGATTAACATTATATAATAAATAACATGTTTTACTGCGTCTTCCTCACGTGTGTTTTGATCAAAACACACGCGAGGAAGACGCAGTAAAACAAGCGATCGTATGTAAGCAGATACAAATGTAAAATAACATGATCATTGTCATGGTGGACGACTCGAAAACACAGACTGAGGTGAACCGGTTTATTGTAAGCGAAACACAAAGCAGTAAACGGTGCAAGACAGTGGAAAGGCAGTGGTAAAGCAGGATGCAGTCTCAACTGAGCGGCGATGGTTTGGGAATGCAGACTCGGGAGGGTTATGGCGGTGATCCAGGAGAAAGTTCGGAAAGTCGTTCGTGGGAAGCTCGGGAGAGGAGTCTCGGGGAGAATTCGCATTAGTCGCGGGAAGAGTCCGGGTAACGGTGACGAGACCAGACACTATGAGTGAGGTGAGTGCTGGCTTTATAGTGCAGGGGAAGATTGCTTGCAGGTGCAGGTGCTCAGTATTCCGGTGATGAGGAGCGGATGGGCGGGGAGAAGTGGAAGTCTGGTGCAGGTGGCGTGGCTGAGTCCGTTACAAGATTAAACATCATATAAATCAAAACTATCAAATGTTACTGAATGAAACGTGGACCCAGGTCAAGCTACAGGACTGTGCAAGCATTAACCCCTAATTTTGTGTTTGTGTTTGATCATTGTTCTGAATCTGATCGGATGTAGTCTTTCACAAATACGTGATTTTCTCAGCTTTTTGTTAAAAATTTTGCTTTTTTTAAAAAAACTTTTTTTTAAACGCTGGCGGGGAAAGAGTTAAAACTTAATAAAACCATTTTTACTTAAATTTAGTAGACAAGTTAAAGGTGCACTATGTAACTTTTCTGTCTGCTAGAGGTCGCCTATTCAAAACAAAGGCGTAGTTTGATGAAGCCAAGTTTGAGTGCAGAATCTTGGGACGTGTGGTCTTCACCTCACAGCCGGTGGAAAATAATCGGGCAGAAATCATGTTCATGGATGTGGTTATTAATGTTACTGTAGTATGAAGCAGAGCAGGGGCGAGTGTTGTGGGAGCTGAGCAAGACTGCTGGAGCGATTATTAATAAGATGCACGCAACACACGCCTCGCGAGCAGCGGGACTTTAATTATGCCTCAGTCACCAGCGCCATTTCTGCTTTTCCGGTCATGAGTATGAGGTAACGCAGCTCTGTTTATCATATTAGATACATCTGAGTGTGTTGAAAATTATGTTATGACGTTACTTTATGCATTCTCTCGGCGACTGCTATGACACTTGTTGCACACTGCAGTAAGAGTAAAGCGTTTCTGCTAAATAAAACTGGAAACCGATGGTAACGCAGATATGACGCAATTGACAGGCGACTCCCTCACACGTCCCCGTACATTGGTTAAAATAGCACTTTTCTCACGATTTACAAATAGTTGGAAACATTTGGGATCATGTAAGTACTCAATTGAACAAAATATATAACACTGGCCTAGTGGTTTTTGGATATTTTACTGAAAAAAATGTTACATAGTGCACCTTTAAAATTAGTAGACAATTATCCAAAGTTCTTCTGTTTATGGTTATGGATCAGTGGAAAACGTGTCTCATTTTTATGTCACTTCCCTTTTAATTGCCAATTATACTATCAGCCAGCTGAGGCAGGAATTGGCCCTCAAATGGGAAGTTTGTGTCATCTTTGTGTCTCATTTTACTTACAGTGCACAATGATCTTGTGATCAATCCCCTGTTTCCCTGTCATTGTGGCATGTCTGATCACACACTTTACAAGCTGTTGATTCATCTGTACAGTTGGGGTAGCAATCAGACTGCTTGTGACTGTGAATGTCCCATCCAGATGTTTCACAGTGCTGGTCGATACCTTCACAGAATCAGACAAAGTGCCCAAATGCCATGACACCTCAGCAGCTGACTGCACTGTAGAAGCTGTGCAGGTCGCCAAAGTAACCTCAGAGCGTCCAGCCACAGGGACTGCATCCACAGTCACGCTCGCATTCACAGGGCTCGTGCCTGTTGTGACCATGAAGAACTAGATCAGTCAATCTAATCGTTTAGTGCTTTTCTAAGTGAAAAAAAAAGAGATTAAAACATATGATTACAATGATTACAACATATATATATATATATATATATATATATATATATATATATATATATATATATATATATATATATATATATATATATACACATTTTTATTTTTTTATTTATTTGATCATTTGGATGGGCAAACTCGGTTCTTGAGGGCCATCCTGCAGAGTTTAGCTCAACCCTGGTAAAACTCACCTGCCTGCAGGCTTCTAGTAATCATGAACACAGCCATTGGAAGGCAAGCCTACAACCTTAGCCGAAAAAGAAAGTGTAACTAAAAGTGTAACTGCTAATGCTGCGTGGGGAAGGAGACAAGAGGCCGTTTTTTTAATTGATGTCAATGGAGGAGAGGCTTCACTACTCTGAATAAACTGCTTTTGTGAGGAAATAGCTTATCATTTAAGATATATATATATATATATATATATATATATATATATATATATATATATATATAAAATGATAAGCTATATATATATATATATATATATATATATATATATATAAAAAATGTAGATTTTACTAAGAGAATTTTTTTTTTTTTTTTTTTAAAGAGAATACATAGTAGGGAATGACTCATTTACGGCATTACCGCAGCAAACGTGTAGTGTTTAATAACAGGCATTGTGTAATTTTGAGTGATATTTGTCTAGTCTAAAGCAAATAATATTTTCTTTGTTTGGCTTTAAGGTTTTATCAATTATAACAGGGTCTCCAAAGTTTTTTTTTTTTTTTTTTTGTGAGGGCCACATAATTTTTCCCTTTCTTAATGGGGGGCCGGGTCGGTTGGCCGAAAATTACATTTGCCGGAGTGACTACCACTATTACTGTGGAGATTTTATTATGATTTTATTGCTCGGTTTCACAGACAAGGCTTTAGCCTAGTCCCAGACTAAAATGCAACTGAACTGTCTTAACTGAACTGTCTTAACATCTTAAAATATGTCAGTGCCATTGTTTTGTCTGAAGATGCACACTAGTAATGTTTTTTTTTTTCTACGACATGCTTGTAAAAGCTACTTAAATGTCCTAATTTAACTAATGCCTAATCCTGGTTTAATCTAAGTGGTATCTGTGAAACCAGGCCTAAATGTATTTATTATGCCTCATAATGATAGATTAGTTTGTTAATTTGTTATGCACCATACAGACAAATGAGCATTACTTTTCAAGAGATATACAGAGCATTTTTACTACCATAATGAAATCAAAACATTTACTTACTAAATATTATCTGAGGGGACAGCCATTTGTAGTGGTGTCCGAAATCATAGTGGACGTTATTGAGTGCACTCATTCATTCCCACATTGCACTGCAATAACGAGTGTACAACCGATGTACGCTCAACACCTGTCCAAATTCACTCACTCGTTTTCATTCACTCCTTCAAGTGAACTGTATTAGTGGACTAAGGTAGGGAATAGTGATTGAGGGTTTAGGGGGCGATTCAGCCTCAGCCCTTGTTTAGCTGGTTCAGGTGAGTTTAATTAGGGTTGGAGCTAAACTCCGCAGGACAGTGGCCATCCAGGACTAAGTTTGCCCATCTCGGTTTCAAACAAATGATAAACAATTGTAAATTAAAGCATTTGCTCATGTAGAAATTTTCTTGTGCGTCTCCTGTCAGATGTTAAATAGACATTTATAAAAATGTTTTTAAGATGTTTTATGTTTATGACTTATTACATTTAGTCATTTAGCAGACACTTTTATCCAAAGCGACTTACAAATGAGAGCAATAGAAGCAACTAAAAACAGTCAAGGGCAACAATATGCAAGTGCTGTAACAAGTCTCAGTTAATCTAGCACAGAACACACAGGACAGAACTTTTCTTTTTATTTTTTTTTATAAATAGACAAACAGAAAAAGAATAGAGTGATAAGTGCTATTCTTCAGTCAGGTCCTGCTGGAAAAGATGCATTTTAAGAGAAAAGATGCATTTTAAGAGATTTTTTGAAAATGGCTACCGACTCGGCTGCTCAAATTGAGACAGGCAGGTCATTCCACCAGGTGGGAATGGACCAGGAAAAGGTCCGTTGATGGTAATAAAGGGTTTATTATGATTTAGGATGTTTATTAGATGTTTTTACATAATGCCTGATGAAATTCATGTGTCTCCAGACATCTTGGAGACATATGTGTGCTGTCACAAAATAGTAGGGCCTACCAGAAAATTGCAGCATTTTTCTCAATTTTACTGTGTGAAACTTCTCGGTTACATATGGTAACCCTCATTCCCTGAAGGAGGGAGCGGAGACGTATGTCGGACGTCACCAACGACTTGGGATCACTTCACGGAGCCCCTATCAGCTTCGAGAGCTATCTGCATCTGAGACTCCATTTGCATCTTGCACTCCGCTCCGGATAGCGGGTATAAAGCGGAAGCAAAATGCAGCGCACATTTGTTTTTTACTGAGGAGCTGAACTAGTGACTCGGCCATGCAGTGATGGTACAGCAACTGTGGCTACAGGACATACGTCTCCGTTCTCTCCTTCAGGGAACGAGGGTTACCATACGTAACCGAGACTTTCCCTTTCAGTCATTCACGTTCGACGTATCCAGGCTGGGGTCTCAGGATTACATGAGAGCTACCCGCCCCGAATTCCAGGCATGATTTGTCAACCAAAAATGCCTGTAGGTCTCCTACCCTCTTGATGGAGGCCAATGCAGTCAGGAGTACTGTCTTCAGAGACAGAATTTTTAACTCAGCTGACTGCAAAGGCTCGAAGGGAGGTCTCTGCAGTGCGGTCAGCACCAGAGACAGGTCCCAAGAGGGTAGAGATAGAGGATGAGGTGGATGTAGTCTCCTCGCCCCCTCAGGAACCTGACAATCAGATCATGCTTCACGATCAGGTCCGGACGTGGGTGCCGGAGGTTGCCCTGTCTCTGAGTCAGGAGGTCCTTCTTCAGAGGAATGGGCGAAGGAGGTGCTGTCGCAAGGAGCACTAGTTCTGGGAACCAAGTCCTGTTGGGCCAATACGGAGTGACCAACAGGACTTGCTCCTCATCCTCCCTGACCTTGCACAGTGTCTGTACAAGAAGGCTCACTGGGGGAAACGCATACTTGCGTAGGCCCTGGGGCCAGCTGTGTGCCAGGGCATCCGAGCCGAGGGTCCCCTCAGTCAGGGAATAGAACAACTGGCAGTGGGTCATGTCCAGGGTGGCAAACAGGTCTACCTGTGCGGTCCTGAAGCGACTCCAGATCAGCTGGACCACCTGGGGATGGAGTCTCCATGATTGAGCAGGCCCGGAATGTGAATGGCACGAAGCATCCTGAGATGCTTCTGACTCCATAGGAGGAGATGGCGGGCAAGTTGTGACATGACGGGAGCATAGAGCGTAGAACGTGCTTGTACAACAGGAAGTACAATCCCTGTTGGTCAAGGAGGCCATAGAATGTATTCCTCTGCCAGACAGGGAGTCTGGGTTCTACAGCCATTACTTCATAGTTCCCAAGAAGGATGGGGGGTTGCGTCCAATAATAGATCTCAGGCACTTGAATCATTCTCTGAGGATTCCAGTCATTGTGAGCCAGATACAGTTTGAGGACTGGTTTGTCACGATAGAGCTGAAGGACACATACTTCCATATATCCATCCTTCCATGTCACAGGAAGTTCCTGAGGTTCGCTTTCGGGGGCGAAGCGTACCAATATCGGGTTCTTCCCTTTGGCCTAGCCCTCTCCCCTCGCACCTTTACCAAGTGTATGGATGCAGTGCTGGCTCCGCTGAGACTCCAGGGCATCCGTATACTAAATTATATAGATGATTGGCTCATTTTGGCCAAGTCGCGCGAGATGGTAGTTTGGCATCGATATGTTGTTCTGGCCCACATCAGGTGCTTGGGGATGAGACTCAACACGACCAGTGTGTTGACGCCCTCCCAGAGGACTACGTTCCTGGGAGTCGTATGGGACTCCACAACGATGCGGGCACAAATGTCTCCCGCACGCGTGGAGTCCATATGGGCGATGGTCTCCAGAGCAAAGCTAGGCCACAGCCTCACTGTGAAGCAGTTTCAGAGACTGCTGGGGCTCATGTCAGCAGCGTCCAACGTAATACCTTTTGGCCTGCTGCACATGAGACCCTTACAGTGGTGGCTGAGAGCCAAGGGGTTTTCCCAGAGGGGGAATCATTTCCGTATGATCAGGGTAATGCACAGATGCCTTCGTTTCCTTGTCATATGGAGGAAACCTTGGTTTCTGGCCCAGGGGCCAGTGCTGGGAGCATCATGTTGCCGGAAAACCGTTTCAACAGATGCCTCCCAGATGCCTGACGGGCGTGATTACGGTGTGGCATAGTGGGTAGTTCGTTCCCAGAGTGTCGTCACTCCATGATGCAGTGCGAGTTCCCTCGAAGGGGAACGTCTCAGGTTACAACTGTAACCCTTGTTCCCCGAGAAGGGAACGAGACACTGTCTCGTCGCCACACCTATCATGGGCAGAGCGCTCTCTTCATTGCAAATAACCTAATGTGCTTGTGTGTCAGTGTCCCCTTTGTAGCTTCCAGGTATGCCATAATCTACTATGTCATGACACAGCACCAATCAGGTTTTGATAGATTTCATTCATGCTTCAGGTGTGTTAAGCTGAGGGTGTTCCCAGAGTGTCGTCACTCGATGAAGCAATGTCTCGTTCCCTTCTCGGGGAACAAGGGTTACAGCCGTAACCTGAGACATTTTCAAGCTATATTGTTATCAAATATTTTGGCCTTCAGGACATCTTAAAATACACATATGTAGATCATAGAAGTCAAAATTTTCTCGGGGAGCATGCCCCCCAAACCCCCTAACTACCTCATATGGGATAAGGACAGCTTCATTCCCCAAGCTGTCAGGGCATTGAACTCCCTCCCGACTCTGCCGACCCTCCCCTCTTCAGCCCCACGCATCTGATCCGGGAATCCCCCCGTTCCCCTCCCTTCATCTACCTCATATATTGTCTCTCTGAGGAATTGGTCTCCCCTCTTACAGACTCTTTTTTTGCACACACTCTTATAATTTTATTTTATAACTGCACTGACTTAAATCTGAAATTGCACTATTGTTACCATTGTTTGCACTATTTGCCATCGCCACTTTACCTCTATAATTCACTTTATCCATCTTTTTTAATCTTTCCTCTGTTGTTGTCACTGTTAAACTTTTGTTGTTATTGTTATTGTTTTGTTGTTGTTAGGCACCTAGGGTCTGAGAGGCATAGAATTTCAATTCTCTGTATGTATGTACTGTACGTATGGCAGAATTGACAATAAAGCTGACTTTGAACTTTGATCTCACTGATTATAAAACCCTACCTAAATTCCTGGGTACGACTAAGGGATGTACAATATGGTCATTCAGAATTAGGCATTAATATTTGCTTTATAAATAATTATAAACAACCAATATCCTAGTAATATGCAAGCTAATAAGCTACTAGTTAATGGTTAGAATTGGACCCTAAACTAAAGTGTTACCATTTGTTTCATACCCTCACTGGGGGCTGAGCCCCCCTAAAATGAAAGTGCCCATCAGTTCTTCCAGACGTGAGTCACACACACTGGCAACTTCAGCTAGTACAGGCTTGAGGGATGCTGCTTGGCAGTGTTCAAGGAGTCTGACTGACCATGGCAGCGCAAGTGATGCGCTTGGAGGAGTTTTCGGCCTCAAGGTCATTAATAGCCTCTTTGAATAACTAATGAGAATTATTATTAAATAATGAGAAATGCAACGACAGTTTTCAAACTGTTTTCATTATTAATTTTGTCATACTGGTTATTGGCCATCAACAGTGTGGAGATCTCCCCATGCTGTTGCATTATTGAATCTAGCATATTGTGATTTGAATTCCACCTGGTCTCGATGGATTGTTTGAGGGATGTCTTCATGCTGTTCTGCAGTCCTGAATGTTTTAAATATTTTACACTAGTCAACAGTTCAGACAGCTCGCTGTCTTCGCCAACACGTCTGGGGCAAATGCGCTGGACGGGATTACATTCAGGATATGCGCATTGCAGTTCAGCCTGGTGTACCCATGTAGAGCAGCAACTACGTTATACAAAATAATACTCTGGAAACAAGAACAAAATCATCGCTTGTGTAATGAATGGTGCTGGATATGAATGAAGTTTTATGGTAATCCTCAGTCCATATGTCTGTTGTAATGGCACATCCATACGTCTCAATGATGGGATTTATCTCCATTGCCACAGATGACTGCAGGGCTGCTTTTCCCTCAATATGTCGAGACACAGTGGTTGGATGTGGCAGAGCATCTCTCACATCAAATGTGCCATATTTAGTGGCTATGTTAAGGAAGTGCTGAACTATGTCAAAAAAGCCTTTCCCAGCAATGAAGTCATACGGTCTAATGTCTTTACAACAAAGTGCGACACATTTTTCTGTAGTTTCTTGCTTAATGTGAGCAGAAAGTGCTTTATGGGGAAACGAGAGCTTGGTTTGACCACAGAGAAACTTACAAATGTTAACTCTTTCCCATTTTTTTTCAGTGACAATTGAGAATTGTTTCCAGATGTCTGACTTGCCTTGCTTTGCTTTTGTCAAGTAAACAGCCACTTTAATTTTCTTCTCAACTTATTGTGTTGACTCCATTTTCTACTACACGCCAAATACCATGGGTCTCCCGCTAAAGTTTCTGACCACCCACAGCAAAGGTAAAATCTCCCGCGAGATTTGCATTGGGTCCCGCAGGTCCCATGGGAACCCAAACCCAATGCAGCCATCTAGCATGAACTACTGGTTTCTGTTAATTGAATATCTTTTACATTTTAGTGTAATTTAGTGGATTACATGTAATGTTTGTATTTCCACCCATACTTCTGCTGCTTCATCCTTAACAATGTCTGCATTTTCTGGCATTTCTCTTTCTAATTTTTCTATTCATGACTCCCAGTCTCTGTCTAATGTGGTTTTAAAACTGATAGCCTCAACTTCTAGAGTTGATCCGATACCATTGTGTCTTTTTAAATCATGTTTTGATTCCCTCTCTCCTGTTGTTCTGAGAATTATTAATAACTCTTTGTGCACTGGTGTTGTGCCAGTAGCACTTAAAACTGCTGTTGTCATCCAAATTTTAGAACAAACAGTGGCTTCTCAACTACTTTCTCATCTTCGCTCTAATGATCTTTTTAAGCCACTTCAGTCTGGTTTCCGTAAGCTTCACAGCACTGAAACAGCCTTAGTTAAGGTCACTAATGACTTGCTAATGGCTTCTGATTCTGGCAGTCTGTCTATACTGATTCTTCTTGATCTTAGTGTCGCCTTTGACAATATAGATCACTCCATTTTAATTACCCGTTTAGAGACTGTCTTTGGAGTTGCTGCATTGAAGTGGTTTAAGTCTTACCTCTCTGATCGCAGGCAGTTTGTTGTGATGGGTGATTGTAAGTCTGAGGTCAGTGGGGTGCACTCTGGTGTCCCACAGGGATCAATTTTGGGACCTTTACTTTTTAATATTTATATTTTTCCACTTGGCCAACTTTTTACGAACTCTTGGTGTTAACTTTCACTTTAATGCTGATGACACTCAGATCTACATACATTCAAAACCTGATGTCAATATGCCTGTGTCTCTTCTTTCGCAATGTTTTACTGAGATTAAAAAATGGATGTCTGAGAATTTTTTGTCTTAACAGTGACAAAGCTGAAGTGATGCTTATTGGCTCACCTCATCAGCTGCGTAAAGCAGAGTCCATAATCTTTAAGTGTTGATGGCTCTGCTTTACTATTCCAAACTAAACAAAAAAATCTGGGGGTGATATTTGATGCCAACTTAACATTTGACCTTCATGTCCGTAACACAGTCAAAGCATCATTTTTCCATCTTAGAAACAAAACAAACTTTGCCCCATGTTGACATTCTCTGTGGCTGAAAAGTTAATTAACACCTTTGTGTTTTCTCGCATTGACTATTGTAATGCGTTGTTGGCTGATGTCTCTAAAGCTACTCTAAGTTAATTACAGTTAGTTCAAAATTCAGCTGCCAGAATTTTAACAGGAACCAGTGCAAGGGAGCACATCACACCGATCCTTGAAAAATTGCACTGGCTCCCTGTTAGTTCTCGTATTGATTTTAAAATTCTCATGCTTTGAATAAGGCCTTGAATAATCTGGCCCCTCAATATTTGTGTGAACTTTTAACACTCTACATGCCTTCACGCGCAATACGCTCTGAAGCTGGTCTCTTAACTGTCCAAAAAACACGGTTAAAAACTATGGGTGATCGGGCTTTTTCTTCCTTGGCTCCTAAGTTGTGGAATTCCTTGCCCTCTGTGATTAGGAATGCAGAATCCCTTAGTGTTTTTAAATCATTACTTAAAACATACTATTTTAGGATAGCTTTTATGTGATTCATTTCATTACTCTTGCTTGTTTTATTTTGGCTTTTTAATTGATTTTACTGTTATGTGTATCTTTTAATTTTATATGTATGTAAAGTGCTTTGAGATACTCATTTAAAGGCACTATATAAAATAAAGTTTATTATTATTATTATAATTATTGGCTTATTCTGGTCAATAAACTTAAATATTACTCAATAAGTGCCATAATTAATGAGGATAAAACTGTCACTTTAGAATAGGGGTCAAAATACAAAATTTAGACCTTTAAAATAAAGTGTTACCAATGATTTTTCTCAATTGGTCATGCTTAAGCAAAGAAGAGTTATGCTTCCAATAAAAGGCTCTAGGTCTTGAAGAAGAGAGAACTGAAGATAGCGGGGACTGGATAAGATTTGCTTTATGATCAGTCATGGGGGAAGGTAGAATACTGACAACAACATTAAAATCCCTGACAGATTGAGAAACAAGCCTGTAGTCTATACGAGACTATAAGTATAAGGATTTAATATTCAGAAATGTTTCCCTCCAAATATCAATAATATCAAATGTATCCATTAATATCTTTAACTTAGAATTAGTACAAGCAGATTAGGTGGCAGTCTATCAAGATTATTATCGGTCATAATATTAAAATCCCCACCAATGAAAATTAAGGCATCTGGGTATGCATTAAGCCACAGCAGAATTTTCCCTTCTATTGCTTCAAGCAGTAATTCATTCTCATGAGAACTATTATAACCATAGATATTAATTAATATTACCACAGAATTATTTAAACAGATGACCAAAAGTAGAAAGTGTTAATTCAGGTCCCTAAAATGATCTCCAGCAAAAAGGTTTTTCAAAGTCAGAACTCCAGCTAAACGCTCCGGCAATGGAGTGGGACTCTTGAATGATTTGGCATACAGGAATAAAGCCTTCCATTTAGTAATGTCTCTTAGACCCCTGGCATTTAGTGAAATAACAGAAATAGACATACAACAAGAACTCTTAACAATGAACAGCAAATACTAGAGCTTACTGAGGTAGAAAACACAGCAACAGCTGACGAAAAGGCCAAGTCAAGTAAGTTTACAGCCATCAGTAGTGTCCTGCTCCATAACAAAAAGGTAGAGCTCAAAAAAGCTCTCTTAGAATGAAATAAACCATTTGAACATAGGGTTAATTTCAGAGCCTTTGATGAAATCATGGTGGCCAAGGTCACAGCCACATCCTCCTATCCGGGCAAAAGCAGTGAGATCCTCAGTAAATCGAAGACTGTTCACCCGCAGGAACTCCGCTCTCCACACATCATCTCTTGTTACACGTGAGTAAAACTGGATAATGATCGCGTGCGATAAAGTCTCTTCCCAATGCGGTGGACAGTGTCAGTCTTATCAGGAAGAGTTTTGTCCCCCACCATTTTCTCAAGGGCGTCTGAACGATAAGATAAGAGCATCTCACCGGGAGATGCATAATTATGGCAGCTGACATTATCAGACTATCTGATCTTGTCATGTGCTTCCCTAGTCTCTTGTCATGTTGTCATTGCTTCATTGTCTTGATTGTTCACAGGTGTGTCTTGTTTAGTCATTAGTGTTTGTGTATTTAAGCCTTCATGTTTGCCTTGTTCCCTTGTTGAGTATTGTTTCCTGTAAGTTCAAGTCAATGTTTCTGTTTGCTCACTTTGGATTATTGGCAATTAAACTGCACTTGGGTTCTTCAACACTTGCTTCCAGTGGACTATCATTACAACTGTACACAAAATGAATGCGGTAATTCCTGTTAACTGGAATAGACTACAGCAACTTACTTGCTAATTGCTATCAGCATGTTACTGTACATTTCACAGTGTTCTTTTTACAGTGTTCCCCCCAACAAATATAAAAGAACTTAATGATTCATAAATGTATAATGTTAATAATAGACACTTGAGACTTATTTCAAAGCATTAAAGAAAAATGACTCATTGAATTTGTGACAGAATTGTATAAAATGAACAGGAAGAAAAGTAAATTAAAGCATAAAACAAGTAATGTGCGCTTCTATGTCAGTGTTATGGAACAGTGTTATTTATGAGGAAAAAAAATATGTTGAGAAATGCATCACCTCTGGCCCACAAGGACTATCAAATGGCCCAGCTTGGATCTCAAAGCTGGAGCTGGGCCTAATTTGACTTTCACTGAAGGAATCCTAAACTAATGTAAAGACAAACTGAGCAACAGGACCAGCTGCACACGGGCTGCTGGATTATTTCAGACATGGATTTGTTATCAAGTACAAACCCGATTCCAAAAAAGTTGGGACACTGTACAAATTGTGAATAAAAACATAATGCAATGATGTGGAAGTTTCAAATTTCAATATTTTATTCAGAATACAACATAGATGACATATCAAATGTTTAAACTGAGAAAAATTTATAATTTTAAGGGAAAAATAAATTGATTTTTATCAACACATCTCCAAAAAGTTGTGACAAGGCCATGTTTCCCACTGTGTGGCATCCCCTCTTCTTTTTATAACAGTCTGCAAACGTCTGGGGACTGAGGAGACAAGTTGTTCAAGTTTAGGAATAGGAATGTTGTCCCATTCTTGTCTAATACAGGCTTCTAGTTGCTCAACTGTCTTAGGTCTTTGTCACATTTTCCTCTTTATGATGCACCAAATGTTTTCTATGGGTGAAAGATCTGGACTGCAGGCTGGCCATTTCAGTACCCAGATCCTTCTTCTACACAGCCATGATGTTGTAATTGATGCAGTATGTGGTCTGTGCTGATCTGAAAATACAGCTTTGTCCCCGTTATGATTGAATCACAGGACCGGATACCAGTCATTTGCCAAGAGATCTCTTATTTATTATTTTTGTATGTCAGACATAGTAGAGACATTGAAAAGTTATCGTTTCATGCCGGCTGTATATATTTCTCCATTCCTCCATTCCTCTACCCTCTCCCTTCTCCATCCTCCCTCTCTCTCCCTCTACATCATTGTCGTCGTCTCCTTCTCCATTGTTGTCTCCTTCTCTCCTCTCTGATCTAATACACTCAATTTGGATATTATATAGAGGAACTCACTAGGAAGAGATTTCCTTAGAAGGTAGAGAAACATGCGTCCTATGTTTAAAATGTGTTGCACAATCCACTTTCCCTATAAAGAATGCTTTCATCAGTCGACGATACATCATAGAACGAATACATCAGTGGAAAATATACTATTGCTATTTGCATCAGTGGAGGCACATATTACATGCATGCACACATGCTGCATCTACACACATTCTTGTATGGCTAAAATTATCCCTGTGTCTCTCCTTGGGAGACATATACAGACACAGCCTGACTTTACAAAATACATTATACAAATAATTATGAAAATAATCAAAAATAATAATACAAAAAAAATAACATTAAACAATGAAATTTTTATCTTCAGTCTGGCATTGTCATGTTGGAAAATGCAAGGTCTTCCCTGAAAGAGACAACGTCTGGATGGGAGCATATGTTGTTCTATGTTGTCCTGGCTAAAACCTGACGACTACATTACTTTAAATGAGTCCACCCCCCAAGATTATTGTTATAAACACGAGCCGCGTCTGAAAGGTAAAGGGGGAGGGGTTGCTGTAATTTATAATAATATCTTCAGTATTACTCAGAAGTCTAGTTTCAAATATAATTCTTTTGAAGTTTTGGTGCTTTATGTAGCATTATGTAGTGTAATTGATAAATCCTGTTTGACATTTGTGCTGGCTACTGTATACAGGCCACCAGGGCACAATACAGACTTTATCAAAGAATTTGCTGACTTTCTATCCGAGTTAGTACTGGCTGCAGATAAAGTACTAATTGTTGGTGATTTTAATATCCATGTAGATAATGAAAAAGACGCATTGGGATTAGCATTTAGAGACATTCTAAACTCTATTGGAGTAAGGCAACATGTGTCAGGACCCACTCATCGCCTTAATCATACGTTAGACCTAATATTGTCACATGGAATAAATGTTGATACCGTTGAAATTCTGCAGCAGAGCGAAGACATCTCAGATCATTACCTAGTATCATGTATACTTAATTTAGCTAAGGCTGCAAAGCCGTCCCCTCGCTTCAAATATGGCAGAACTATCACTGCCGCCACTAAAAATTGCTTTTAAATAATCTTCCTCATCAGTTTCATCTCCTCAGCATCCCAGATAGCCTAGAGGAACTCGATTTTGCAACAGAAACTATTGACTCTCTTTTTCCAGCACTTTAGACACAGTTGCTCCCGGCGCTTAAAGAAGATTAAAGAAAATAGTCCAACGCCGTGGTACAATGAGCACACCGGGCCCTTAAAACAGTAGCCAGAAAAATGGAGCGCAGCTGGAAGAAAACAAAATTAGAGATTTTTCAGTAATTCATGGAAAGAGAGCATGATCGCATACAGAAAGGCCGTAAAACTGCTAGATCTGCTTATTTCTCGACTCTCTTAGAAGAAAACAAACACAACCCTAGGTATTTATTTGATACAGTGGCTAAGTTAACCAAAAATAAAGCTTATACTTCTGATGGTTGTAAACAGCACAGCAGTAATGACTTTATGAACTTCTTTACGTGTAAGATCGATAATATTAGGAAGAAAATTATAACCATGCAGCCGTCTACTATAGTGTCACATGAGACAGAGCATTGTTGTGTCACTGAGAAAAATTACATTCATTCACTGCTATAGGAGAGGAAGAATTGGCTAAACTCGTTAAATCATCTAAATCAACAACATGTATGCTCGACCTATACCGACTAGGCTATTAAAAGAGATGCTACCAGAGGTCATAGATCCTCTTCTTAATATCATTAACTCATCTTTGTTATTAGGATATGTACCAAAACGTTTAAGTTGGCTATTATCAAACCACTTATTAAAAACCTCAACTTGATCCTACAGAATTAGTCAATTATAGGCCGATCTCAAATCTACCCTTCCTGTCAAAAATACTGGAAAAGGCAGTGTCTTCACAATTATGTTCCTTTTTAGAAAGAAATGGTATCTGTGAGGATTTCCAGTCAGGATTTAGACCGTATCATAGTACTGAGACTGCTCTCATCATAGTTACAAATGATTTACTCTTATCATCCGATCGTGGTTGTATTTCTCTATTAGTGTTACTCGATCTTAGCGCTGCATTCGATACTATCGACCACAACATTCTTTTGAATAGACTCGAAAATTATGTTGGCATTAGTGGAACTGCATTGGCATGGCTTAAATCATACTTATCTGACCGTTATCAGTTTGTAGCAGTAAATGAAGAGATGTCACACCGATCACAAGTTCAGTATGGAGTACCGCAGGGCTCGGTGCTAGGACCGTTGCTCTTCACCCTGTACATGCTACCACTGGGAGATATCATTAGGAAGCATGGCATTAGTTTTCACTGTTATGCTGACGATACTCAGCTCTATATTTCTTCACGCCTGATGAAACTTACCAATTCACAAGATTAACGGAATGCATAGCTGATATAAAACATTGGATGTCTAGTAATTTCCTGCAACTTAATTCAGAAAAAACTGAATTTTTATTATTGGACAAAAAAACTCTGCAAGTAGTAACCTAGAATACTGTCTAACACTCGATGGCTGCTCTGTCAAGTCCTCGTCGTCAGTTAGGAACCTGGGTGTGCTCTTTGATACCAATCTTTCATTTGAAAGCCACGTTTCTAACATCTGTAAAACTGCATTCTACCATCTTAAAAATATATCTAAATTACGGCACATCCTTTCGATGCAAAATGCTGAACAGTTAATTCATGCGTTCATGACCTCAAGGCTAGATTACTGTAATGCTTTACTGGGTGGTTGCCCTGCTCACTTAATAAACAAACTCCAGCTGGTCCAAAACGCAGCAGCTCGAGCTCTTACTAGAACAAGGAAGTATGACCATATTAGCCCGGTTCTGTCAACACTTCATTGGCTCCTATTAAACATCGAATAAATTTTAAAATCTTGCTTATTACTTACAAGCACTAAATGGTTTAGCTCCCCAGTACTTGAGCGAACTCTTAACGCATTATACTCCATCACGTCTATTGCGGTCTCAAAACTCTGGCCAGTTGATAATACCTAGAATATCAAAATCAACTGCAGGCGGTCGATCCTTTTCCTATTTAGCGCCTAAACTTTGGAACAGTCTTCCTAGCATTGTTCGGGAAGCAGACACACTCTGTCAGTTTAAATCTAGACTAAAAACGCATCTCTTTACTATGGCTTACACATAAAACATTATCAATTTCTATTACTCAAATCAGTAAATGATTGTCAGGCTGCATTAACTAGGTCAGCCGGAACCGGGAACACTTAACACCTGATGTACTCGTTACATCATAAGAAGAATGGCATCTACGCTAATGTTAGTCTCTCTGTTTATACCGAGGTTTACTGCAGTCAGCCAGATCCAGGCCGTATCCAGATCAGATGGTGGACCAGCGCCTGGACATGACCAACGCATCCCTGAAGTGTCTGCAGAGAACATGTCAAATAAACTCCCCGTAAATGCTGCATCGACACGACATCCTCATTAAACCCGTCTTCGCGTGATTTACTCCAATCTCTCGAATAATCTAACAAATATCAATTTGCCTAATATGAATTAAGACCTGCTATGTTGCCAGAATTATAATCATACACTGTTTGTTCGTCGGCCAGAGGAGAACTGGTACCCCGACTGAGCCTGGTTTCTCCCAAGGTTTTTTTCTCCATTCTGACCCTGAAGGAGTTTTGGTTCCTTGCCACCGTTGCCTCTGGCTTTTGGCTTGCTCAGTTGGGGACACCTAAATTTCTTCTATATTACCGATCTGCCCGCATTGACGCTATATGATACTTGAAATTAGCTGGATAACATCACCGTTTCACCAGAACGGCTGTACAAATTCTGTTGCATTATTTTACTTTTAACAATGTGAAGCTGCTTTGAAACAATTGGACTTGTTAAAAGTGCTATATAAATAAAGGTGATTTGATTTGATTTGATTTAGAACTGTAAGCTGCCCATGCCACACGCACTCATGCAACCCCATACCATCAGAGATGCAGGCTTCTGAACTGAGCGCTGATAACAACTTGGGTTGTCCTTGTCCTCTTTAGTCCGGATGACATGGCGTCCCAGTTTTCCAAAAAGAACGTCTCGGGTTACGACTGTATCCCTTGTTCCCTGAGAAAAGACACTGCGTCTATGACACTTTGGGGACACTCCCTAAGCAATAGCGTCTCTAAAGCATGAATTAAATCACGTCCAATTCTGATTGGTGTTGCATCATGACGTAGTATGTGACAGCATACATGGAAGTTACAAAAGGGAAGCCGGCACATATTACAAACAGCCTCGCGATGAAGCAAGCGCTCCAGGCGTGAGGAGGTGTGGCGACGAGACGTAGTGTCTCGTTCCCTTTCTCAGGGAACAAGGGTTACAGTCGTAACCCGAGATGTTCCTTTTGGAAAACTGGGACGCCATGTCATCAGGAGGGACGCCTCCACACTCAGGAGGCGAGCACTCTGGCGCCGGGCGTTGCAGGGAGATGCAGACTATAAAATCTTATGAAGGTGTGTGGGGTGGCCCACTCACAAATCTCGTGAAGTGGAACTCCAGAAAGGAGGGCAACAGAGGATGCCATACCTCTGGTGGAATGTGCCCTCACGGCTATGGGTGAAGACAAATTGCGCACCCGATAAGCCGCGGCTATAGCCTGGATGATCCAGTCGCTAATCGTCTGCTTAGATGCAGGCAGCCCTTTCTTAGGTGAGCCAAACAACAAGACGCTCCCAATACTGGCCCTTGGGACAGAAACCAAGGTTTCTTCCATATAACTAGGGAACGAAGGCATCTGCGAGTTACCCTTATCATACGGAACGGATTTGCCCTTGGGGAAAACCCCTTGGTCTTCAGCCACCACTGTAGGGGTCTCATGTGTAGCAGGCCAAAAGGTGTAGCAGGCCAAAAGGTATTATGTTGGACGCTGCTGCCATGAGCCCCAATATTCTCTGATACCGCTTCACAGTGAGGCTGTGGCCTAGTTTCACTCTGGAGACCATCGCCCGTATGGACTTGTGTGGGAGACAGTTGTCCCCGCATCGTAACCGAGTCCCATACGATTCCCAGGAAGAGGGTTCTCTGGAACAGTGCTCTTTTTTTGCGTTGAGTCTTAACCCCAAGCACCTGATATGGGTCAGAACGACATCTCAATACCGAGCTGCCATCTCTCAAGACTGGGCCAATATCAGCCAGTCGTCGATGTAATTTAGTATACGGATGCCCTGGAATCTGAGAGGAGCCAGAGCTGCATCCATACACTTTGTGAAGGTGCGAGGGGAAAGAGCTAGGCCGAACGGAAGAACCCGATATTGGTATACTTTGCCCCCGAAAGCTGTGACATGGAAGGATGGCTATATGGAAGTATGTGTCTTTCAGATCTATCGTGACGAACCAGTCCTCGGCTGGATCTGACTCATGATGGTAGGAATGGTGAGCATCTTGAACCTAAACCTCCTCAGAGACCGATTCAAGTGTCTCAGATCTAATATTGGATGCAACTCTCCATCCTTCTTGGGAACTATAAAGTACCAGCTGTAGAACCCAGACTCCCTGTCTGGAGGAGGAACACAGTCTATCGCCTCCTTTACCAACAGGGAGTGCACTTCCTGTTCCATAACCCGAACCTGCTCTGGGACCACCACAGTCCAGACCACCTCATTGAACTTCGGGGAGGGTAACCAAACTGCAGTCTGTACCCCTTTTCTACAGTCCGCAGGAGCAACGCAGATATATTCGGAAGGCATGACCATGCGCCAAGATAATCTACTAAGGGAACCAGCCTCTCAAGGCTGGCCTCGGGTATTAATCGAAACTCGTTCTCAACCCCCTGATGCGGCTGACAGGCAGGAAGCAGTCGAAGACGATTTTCGGTGTGCAGACGCATTCGCTGCCCAGCCGCAGGTCTTATTAGAGGCGGCTGGAGCACCATGCATGCGCGAGAAATCGATGTGGCCTGAAACGTCTTTGGTGGTGGGAACACAGCATCGATTTCATGAGAGCGCCGTGTAAAAGGCAACCTCGGTTGCTTCTCCACAGAAGGGACCGCTCTCAGAAGCCCAGCCACAGCTAGGACTTCTTCCCAGCCGCCTTCTTTTCCTGCAGGACGGTCCTCAGATCGACCTGCGGCGCTGAAGACTGCTGGCGAGCGCGCCACCTCTGTTGCCAAGCTCCCGGAGGAAGGGCTCGAGAAGCGACCTCTCTTTCTGCACCTGCCGGTGCGATGAGCTGGTTGACGGCTGGGGCTGCCTTTTTTCTATAGAGGCAGCCTTCCCCGATCTGGATGGTCATGGAAGATACTGCTGGAAAGCTGCTGATTGTTTCTTCGCCTCCTGAAATCTGTCGACGACGGTGGTAACGGCGTCGCCGAACAGACCAGAAGGCAAATCGGGGTGTCTAGGAGAAGGATTTCTCCTTCAGCCCCAACAGATTCAGCCATAAATGTCTCTCCACAGTCACCATAGATGCCATAGAGCGGCCGATGGCACGGGCCGTCTCCTTGGTGATGCGGAGAGACAAATCAGCAGCCTTACGCAGTTCCAAAATATCTTCCGGTGAGGGGCCCTCCCCCTCATCCAGATCTTTCAGGAGATCGGCTTGGTAGGCCTGCAGAATAGATAATGTGTGCAGGGAACTACCATATAAGCTCTGCCCACCAGCGCAGATGTGTCACGACAGAGCTTAGTGGGCAGAACCGGGGCTCTTAGGGAGGATGCAGAGTTGGGCGAAAGATGGCTCGCGAGAGCCTCTTCCACCCGAGGCATCGCCCCATAGCCAGCCTCGCATGCCCCCAGCACGTTAAAATAATCTAACACAGGTGGATTGGAGACGCACACTGAATAAGGCTTTCCCCATGACTTACACAACTCGTTGTGCAAGTCCAGGAAAAATGGCAAGCCCCGGCGAGATGGCTGAGCCCGACGCTTGAAAAAACGCTCTAGATGGTGGTTGGACTTTGTGTTTTTCCTGTGGTCAGTCAATGTTTAATCTGGCCACAGCGCGGGTCGGCACCTCTACCAGCTCCTCTTGAGCGGGTGCATGAAGCGACGAGCTCTCCACGCCACCCGTCTCGATACCCAGCGCTTCTAACTCCTCAGAGTCCGATAGCACGAGTATCGGATTCTCCGCCCTGTGGGAAGAAGCCGCAGCGCGGCTATGTCATGACGCAACACCAATCAGAATTGGACATGATTTCATTCATGCTTCAGAGATGCTATTGCTTAGGGAGTGTCCCCAAAGTGTCATAGACACAGTTCGAGTTCCCTCAAAAGGGAATTTCAAATTTTGATTTGCTCGAAGATCACGGGCATCCAGTATGGTTTTCCGGCCTTGACCCTTACGCACAGAGATTGTTCCAGATTCTATGAATCTTTGGATGATATTATGCACTGTAGATGATGATAACTTCAAACTCTTTGTAATTTTTCTCTGAGAAACTCCTTTCTGATATTGCTCCACTATTTTTGGCATAGCATTGGGGAATTGGTGATCCTCTGCCCATCTTGACTTCTGAGAGACACTGCCACTCTGAGAGGCTCTTTTTATACCCAATCATGTTGCCAATTGACCTAATAAGTTGCAAATTGGTCCTCTAGCTGTTCCTTATATGTACATTTAACTTACTGCTACCTGTCCCAACTTTTTTGGAATGTGTAGCTCTCATGAAATACAAAATGAGCCAATATTTGGCATGACATTTCAAAATGTCTCACTTTCAACATTTGATATGTTATCTATATTCTATTGTGAATAAAATATAAGTTTATGAGATTTGTAAATTATTGCATTCCTTTTTTATTCACAATTTGTACAGTGTCCCAACTTTTTTTGAATCGGGTTTGTATATCTGAACCAGAGCCGTTGATCTGAACATCATCTCATCGACTCGCCTCTACTTGCTTGTTACCTCAACGGAGGTGATATGGAAAAAGGTGCCACATGCAGGTAACGTTACAAGGCACAATATTTTCACAGTCGAGGCGAGCTGAACTAGTAACTAATGGAAAACCACCACAATGACGATAGCTCAAAAAAACCCTATTGTCTACTATTGTCTAGTAGACTATGACAGAATTTAAATTTTTGGGTGAACTAACCCTTCAACAACTTAACATTTACAATTGCATTGGCTTTTTTACGTTTTTCTTATATGTAATTGTATGTATGCATCTACTGTACAGTGTATGTTGCTTTGGACAAAACCGTCTGTTAAATACTTTAACCATACTTCACAAAATTTGACATTAATGAAAGTCGTAATGTTAAACTGCTGTCCGTCAGATTCTTCTGTTTAAATAAATGTCCTGCAGGAGAATACCAATTCAAGATGGAACAGACACTTAATGGCAATAGCTGGGTCTCCATCCAACTTTTTAATGTACATTTTAACCATTTGAAAAAGAAATCCTGACTGGAAGCAGTTAAAATTCATATTAATGTTAAATACATCAAGGTCATTTTCTTCTATTAGCAAGTAGGAATAGGTAACATTTATTTTTTTATTTTTTTCCCAGGCGGGCCGCGAAGCAGAGAAGAGACACAGGCTCAACACAACTGTCTGCACCCTCTTAGTTGATGGGATAGTAGTGGTGTGAGCCTAGTGGTGTGGTGTGAATTTGTATTTACAATATGATTGTAAAAGGTTTGTTATTCAATCTTTACATTAAGATGATACGAGCCCTACTTCAGGTGTGATAAACGAGGGAGACACACAAAATGTGCAGGGCTGGGGTGCCTCCAGGACAGGTTTGAAAACCACTGTTGTGTATACATTAAATGATACCCCATTTTAAAATTGTGAGGCTAAGCATTCATGTAATTAAATCATTAAAAACATTCCATTCGTGACTTGATGACTTAAAAAGTCAGGCCAGGATGAGATATAATCTAGCTCAACTTGAGTCATATATCACTAGGCTACTGCAATGACTGTGAATTTCGATGCAGCAAACATTATCATACAAATAGCCTACTTTTCATATAGGCTGTATTTTATTATTATTATGAATTTTAAATATTTTATTTAAAATTTCATTTCGAAATGTTTTGAATCCCTTCACGTCACACAAAACAACAAACTACACATAGGCTGTATTAAACGGACTGCATTCAAATATCATATTAGAATATGGATTTTTTATTTAAATATACACGAAGGAATGCCTATTGAGGAATGCAGTGTTTGCGTGCTTCCAGTTTACATTATATTTAAAGTGTCTGTCCCTAAACTAATGTCATCAGATTATTTTAGGCTGTTTACCCAGACCATCATTAAAAAAAAAAAAAAAAAAAAAAGTTTCTGCCTTTCTAACAGTTGTACACCACGATAGTCTGTTATTGCAAATTAGAAACGTATTAAACTGGTTAATCGCTTACCTTCTGTGCCACTGCTGAGAAGAAAACAGGAAACAACAATAGCCGTAATAAAGTGACGGAAAAACATGAGTAGAGAAACCATCTTTAAATGATCGTGACTCTCCCGTAAGAATTGCCTGTCACTGAGTGAACCTAAACAATAGATATAACAATAAATCCTTAGATTATATATATATATATATATATATATATATATATATATATAGAGAGAGAGAGAGAGAGAGAGAGAGAGAGAGAGAGAGAGAGAGAGAGAGAGAGACGCACGCACGCACGCACAAATGAAATCGAAACTTCGATTCAGGACAGTTTATCCAATGTAAAAAAAAAAATGTATATATATATATATATATATATATATATATATATATATATATATATATATATATATATATATATATATATATATATATATTAAATTAGATATGCAAATTAGAAACGTATTAAACTGGTTAATCGCTTACCTTCTGTGCCACTGCTGAGAAGAAAACAGGAAACAACAATAGCCGTAATAAAGTGACGGAAAAACATGAGTAGAGAAACCATCTTTAAATGATCGTGACTCTCCCGTAAGAATTGCCTGTAACTGAGTGAACCTAAACAATAGATATAACAATAAATCCATAGATCTCTCTCTCTCTCGCTCTCGCTCTCTCTCTCTCTATAATTATAATAGAAATAGGATAAAAAGTACTATATATATATATATATATATATATATATATATATATATATATATATATCTGTAGAATTATAAATAATCAAGTCAAGAAAAAGCGTTAAGTAGAAGTCAAGCGTAATGCGTTAAGTAGAAGAAAAAAGTAAAAAAAAAAATAAGAATAAAGAAGTGGAATAAAATAAGTGAGGTAAACTGTGCAGTGAGTAAACTGTAGACTTATAAATATGTGGTTAACAAATGTACAAAGAGTATAATGTGCAAACAGGTTTATAACAGGTTGTTACACAGTAACAACGAGAATAGAAAGTGCAGTGCAATGTCAGTGTATCGATGGTCACGTGATGTTAAGTGACTGAGTTCAGGAGTCTGATGGCCTGGGGGAAGAAGCTCCTTCTGAGTCTCTCAGTTTTGGCCATCAGGCTTCGGAAGCGCTTACCAGATGGCAGCAGCGTGAAATGAGGGTTTGCAGGGTGATTAGAGTCCTTGATGATCTTAATTTCACAAAGTGATTGTTAACATTGGACAAAAGCATACATACACTCCTCATTTTCTCATAACACATATTTGACTCTCCTGACAGAACTATGAGCTGACAGACAAAAGCAGTAAACTTGTAGGCTAGTATAAAAGTTCAACTTTATGCTCGAAAACCATCTAAACATTGTTATTAAGATCATCAAAGCAGCTTACCAGAAATGAGGCATCTTGAGAAAAATGGCTATTGTTGACCTGCTCGTGGGTCAGCCGCGCCCCCATCAGAGATGGAGGGAATCCCCGCTGTTTTTATTATGGCTTTGTTTTATTCACAGTTTTTTGTATTGCACAGTGGTTTGTGTCTCAGTAATGATGTTGTGTTCTGCACTGATGCAGATGCTGTAGACTAACTGTTAGTTTATAAACCAGCTTGCAGTTGAACTGTGAATGCAGGGAATCCTGTTGCTTTGCTGTTTATAGTTACATATCTCCTTTGTGATTGTTTTGTGGCTGTGGTGGCAGTGAGTAATATCTTTCCATCATCTCTATTAATTAACCCTCTGAGCCCTGAGCTGTTTTCTGGGCCCTGGAGGTGTTTTGACATGCCCTGACATTTGAGCTTATTTCTGTTATTTGTAACAGTTCCACGGCTAGTCTGATTGCACAATATTCAGCACAAACTGACGTTTATGCTTGGTCTGTAAAAAAAAAAAAAAAAAAAAACACACATATATATATATATATATATATATATATATATATATATATATATATATATATATTTTTTTTTTTTTTTTTGTTGTCTTTTCACACCTGAGAAAGACAAAGACACTCCCCTGATGGCCCTAGCAGGTGAATGGGACTGTGAGGGAACTAGAACAAAGAATGTTAAGAGATTAAAAGAATGGCTTTTTAATTGTTTGGATTTATTTACAACACAACATAATCTAAATATACACAACAAAGGACAAAAAGTGAGACAAAAATAAGGGACACTCAAAATGTTTGTACTGTACCACATTTCAGTATGTCATTTCAGTGTCTGCAGTTAAGTGTGTGTATAAAAGCCTCTCAGATATAAACACATTTGATTTGCTCAACCTATTAATTTAATCCTAAAAAGAATTTTAACATCATAGAAATAATGTCAATTGTTACACCCAAACCATCTAAAGCTTTTGTGGCATTAAGTTTGGGGTCAGTAAGAATTTGTTTTAAATTACTAGTTTTATTAATAATTTTTAAGAAATAATTAGTTGTATTCGGCAAGAATGCATTACATGTATCAAAAGTTACAAAAGCTTTCTATTTCAGATTAATGCTGTTTTTTTTTTTTTTTTTCCTTGCTATACATCAAAGAATCCTGAAAAAAAATGTACGCAACTGTTTTTAACTGTTCTCATTACAGTATCACAGTGAATTTCAAAATGATTTGTTTGCAATATAATCTACAAATGCATACACAAACAGATGTTCCTTCCACGTCTGCCGTTGCTAAGCTTTTTCATCTCGCTGCACATAGACGAGCCTGGGAAAACCGAGCACGCCGCACCGCATTGAGCACCACAACGGCATTGCTTTCTATTTGAGTGCGCTTGTCGCGTGTCTACATTTAAAATAACGAACTTGAGCGCGCAAAAGATGCAATATTTGTGTACAACCCCTTAGACAGTGGTTAGATCAGCATAGCAGTCAATAAACAAGACGAGGGAGGTCATGTACGGGACATTTAGGCCCAATAAATGGGACGTCCCGGCTAATACAGGACAGTTGGCAACCCTATTTTTATATCATGCTGTGTTTAATATTATAGAGCATATACACTCACCTAAAGGATTATTAGAAACACCTGTTCAATTTCTCATTAATGCAATTATCTAATCAACCAATCACATGGTAGTTGCTTCAATGCATTTAGGGGTGTGGTCCTGGTCAAGACAATCTCCTGAACTCCAAACTGAATGTCAGAATGGGAAAGAAAGGTGATTTAAGCAATTTTGAGCGTGTTGGTGCCACTCATCTTCACTACAAATAGGAAAAAGAGGCTACAATTTGCACAAGCTCACCAAAATTGGACCGTTGAAGACTGGAAAAATTTTACTTGGTCTGATGAGTCTCGATTTCTGTTGAGACATTCAGATGGTAGAGTTGGTGTAAACAGAATGAGAACATGGATCCATCATGCCTTGTTACCACTGTGCAGGTTGGTGGTGGTGGTGGTGTAATGGTGTGGGGGATGTTTTCTTGGCACACTTTAGGCCCCTTAGTGCCAATTGTACATCGTTTAAATGCCACGGCCCACCTGAGCATTGTTTCTGAGCATGTCCATCCCTTTATGACCACCATGTACCCGTTCTCTGATGGCTACTTCCAGCAGGATAATGCACCATGTCACAAAGCTCGAATCGTGAACATGACAATGAGTTCACTGTACTAAAATGGCCTCCACAGTCACCAGATCTCAACCCAATAGAGCATCTTTGGGATGTGGTGGAACGGGAGCTTTGTGCCCTGGATGTGCATCCCACAAATCTCCATTAACTGCAAGATGTTATCCTATCAATATGGGCCAACATTTCTAAAGAATGCTTTCAGCACCTTGTTGAATCAATGCCACGTAGAATTAAGGCAGTTCTGAAGGCGAAAGGGGGTCAAACACAGTATTAGTATGGTGTTCCTAATAATCCTTTAGGTGAGTGTAAATATCCCTATGTCAAATCAAATCAAATCAAATCACCTTTATTTACATAGCGCTTTTAACAAGTCCAATTGTTTCAAAGCAGTTTCACATTGTTAACAGGAAAATAATGCAACAGAATTTGTACAGCCGTTCTGGTGAAACGGTGATGTTATTGTAACCCCTCCTGTTCGAACCACCCCGCTCCAAGCGGGACTCGAACTCGGGTCCGCCGGCATGAGAGTCAGACGCTCTAACAAGGAGGCTAAAGGCTACAACCTCTAGTGTCAGTCGTTAGAGCGTCTCTTGAGATCAGAGGAGTGAGGTTTACTCGCACAGCAACTACTAGCTGGCCTCCGTTACATTATCCAGCTAACTTCAAGTATCATATAGTGTCAATGCAGGCAGATCGGTAATATAGATGAAATTTAGGTGTCCCCAACTGAGCAAGCCAAAAGCCAGAGGCAACGGTGGCAAGGAACCAAAACTCCTTCAGGGGCAGAATGGAGAAAAAAACCTTGGGAGAAACCAGGCTCAGTCAGGGTGCCAGTTCTCCTCTGGCCGACGAACAAACAGTGTATGATTATAATTCTGGCAACATAGCAGGTCTTAATTCATATTAGGTAAATAGATATTCGTGAGATTATTCGAAAGATTAGAGTCATCACACCGAAGACGGGTTTAATGAGGATGTCATGTCGATGCAGCATTTACGGGGGGAGTTTATTTGACATGCTCTCTGCAGACATTTCAGGGATGCGTTGGTCATGTCCAGGCGCTGGTCCACCATCTGATCTGGATACGGCCCGGATCCGGCTGACTGCAGTAAACCTCGGGATAAACAGAGAGACTAACATTAGTGTAGATGCCATTGTTCTTATGATGTAACGAGTACATCAGGTGTTATGGGAAGTGTTCCCGGTTCCGGCTGACCTAGTTAATGCAGCCTAACAATCATTTACTGATTTGAATAATAGAAATTGATAAAGTTTTATGTGTAAGCCATAGTAAAGAGATGCGTTTTTAGTCTAGATTTAAACTGACAGAGTGTGTCTGCTTCCCGAACAATGCTAGGAAGACTGTTCCAGTTTAGGCGCTAAATAGGAAAAGGATCGACTGCCTGCAGTTGATTTTGATATTCTAGGTATTATCAACTGGCCAGAGTTTTGAGACCGCAATAGACGTGATGGAGTATAATGCGTTAAGAGTTCGCTCAAGTATTGGGGAGCTAAACCATTTAGTGCTTTGTAAGTAATAAGCAAGATTTTAAAATGTATACGATGTTTAATAGGGAGCCAGAACAGTGTTGACAGAACCGGGCTAATATGGTCATACTTCCTTGTTCTAGTAAGTGCTCGAGCTGCTGCGTTTTGGACCAGCTGGAGTTTGTTTATTAAGCGAGCAGGGCAACCACCCAGTAAAGCATTACAGTAATCTAGCCTTGAGGTCATGAACGCATGAATTAACTGTTCAGCATTTTGCATCGAAAGGATGTGCCGTAATTTAGATATATTTTTAAGATGGTAGAATGCAGTTTTACAGATGTTAGAAACGTGGCTTTCAAATGAAAGATTGGTATCAAAGAGCACACCCAGGTTCCTAACTGACGATGAGGACTTGACAGAGCAGCCATCGAGTGTTAGAGAGAGTTTTTTTGTCCAATAATTAAAAATTAAGTTTTTTCTGAATTAAGTTGCAGGAAATTACTAGACATCCAATGTTTTATATAGCTATGCATTCCGTTAATCTTGTGAATTGGTAAATTTTGTCAGGGTGTGAAGAAATATAGAGCTGAGTATCGTCAGCATAACAGTGAAAACTAATGCCATGCTTCCTAATGATATCTCCCAGTGGTAGCATGTACAGGGTGAAGAGCAACGGTCCTGGCAATGAGCCCTGCGGTACTCCATACTGAACTTGTGATCGGTGTGACATCTCTTCATTTACTGCTACAAACTGATAACGGTCAGATAAGTATGATTTAAACCATGCCAATGCAGTTCCACTAATGCCAACATCATTTTCGAGTCTATTCAAAATGTTGTGGTCGATAGTATCAAATGCAGCGCTAAGATCGAGTAACACTAATAGAGAGATACAACCACGATCGGATGATAAGAGTAAATCATTTGTAACTCTGATGAGAGCAGTCTCAGTCCTATGATATGGTCCTCACAGATACCATTTCTTTCTAAAAAGGAACATAATTGTGAAGACACTGCCTTTTCCAGTATTTTTGACAGGAAGGGTAGATTTGAGATCGGCCTGTAATTGACTTATTCTGTAGGATCAAGTTGGGTTTTTTTAATAAGTGGTTTGATAATAGCCAACTTAAAAGTTTTCGGTACATATCCTAATAACAAAGATGAGTTAATGATATTAAGAAGAGGATCTATGACCTCTGGTAGCATCTCTTTTCATAGCCTAGTCGGTATAGGGTCGAGCATACATGTTGTTGATTTAGATGATTTAATGAGTTTAGCCAATTCTTCCTTTCCTATAGCAGTGAATGAATGTAATTTTTTCTCAGTGACACAACAATGCTCTGTCTGATGTGACACTGCAGTAGACGGCTGCATGGTTATAATTTTCTTCCTAATATTATCGATCTTACACGTAAAGAAGTTCATAAAGTCATTACTGCTGTGCTGTTTACAACCATCAGAAGTAGAAGCTTTATTTTTGGTTAACTTAGCCACTGTATCAAATAAATACCTAGGGTTGTGTTTGTTTTCTTCTAAGAGAGTCGAGAAATAAGCAGATCTAGCAGTTTTTACGGCCTTTCTGTATGCGATCATGCTCTCTTTCCATGAATTACTGAAAAACCTCTAATTTTGTTTTCTTCCAGCTGCGCTCCATTTTTCTGGCTGCTGTTTTAAGGGCCCGGGTGTGCTCGTTGTACCACGGCATTGGACTATTTTCTTTAATCTTCTTTAAGTACCGGGGAGCAATTGTGTCTAAAGTGCTGGAAAAAAGAGAGTCAATAGTTTCTGTTGCAAAATCGAGTTCCTCTAGGCTATCTGGGATGCTGAGGAGATGAAACTGATGAGGAAGATTATTTAAAAAGCAATTTTTAGTGGCGGCAGTGATAGTTCTGACATATTTGAAGCGAGGGGACGGCTTTGCAGCCTTAGCTAAATTAAGTATACATGATACTAGGTAATGATCTGAGATGTCGTCGCTCTACTGCAGAATTTCAACGGTATCAACATTTATTCCATGTGACAATATTAGGTCTAGAGTATGATTAAGGCGATGAGTGGGTCCTGACACGTGTTGCCTTACTCCAATAGAGTTAAGAATGTCTCTAAATGCTAATCCCAATGTGTCTTTTTCATTATCTACATGAATATTAAAATCACCAACAATTAGTACTTTATCTGCAGCCAGTACTAACTCGGATAGAAAGTCAGCAAATTCTTTGATAAAGTCTGTATTGTGCCCTGGTGGCCTGTATACAGTAGCCAGCACAAATGTCAAACGGGATTTATCAATTACACTACATAATGCTACATAAAGCACCAAAACTTCAAAAGAATTATATTTGAAACTAGACTTCTGAGTAATACTGAAGATATTATTATAAATTACAGCAACCCCTCCCCCTTTACCTTTCAGACGCGGCTCGTGTTTATAACAATAATCTTGTGGGGTGGACTCATTTAAAGTAATGTAGTCGTCAGGTTTTAGGGGTTCGAATATTCAGCAACCTGAGCTTTATCATTTGATTATCTGTATTATATCTGTTGTTTATTTGTTGGACATCAATTAAGTTTTTACTGTTGAATGGTCTTGATGGTTTTTTGTATTTACTAATTCGGGGAACAGACACAGTCTCTATGTGATAATATCTAGGTGATTTATCTGACTTCTGTAACGGGAGACAGGTAGCAGACAGTCGGGTAAATGTCATGCATGTATCTTTATTTAGCATTGAAAGGTTGCCCGTTTAACTCTCTTTCATTCTCTAGCATGTGTAAATAGGTCAGACCACTGCCATATGTCCATTACTCTTTGTTTACTGAACAGCATTCACTTCTTTAAAGTCAGGGATGGACTGAGACCAAAAATCACACACACACGCACGCAGTGTGTGCGTGCGTGTGTGTGTGTGTGTGTGTGTGAGAGAGAGTAGTTATGATAAATGATTGATCAGATGATCAGTGTCTCCTAGATAAATATAACATTGAATTACTGTAAACTCACAGAGTGAGTGAGAGAGGGAGGGAGAGGTTCAGGCTTAAGGAAGCATAAGACAGTTGCTACATTGCAATGAATATTTTCATAATCATTTCAAAAACATCTTACCTTATTAAGCTTTTAAGCTATTAAGCAGCTTTCTCAATAATTCACTCTTCTCAGCGAGTGATTCTTTCTCAATAATTCTTCTCTTCTCTTTTCAGTGGCCATCATCATAAATGCCTCCAGTTTGTTTGCTGACAAAGTGCTCCTAAGTCTGCTTTTGATGAATTCGAGTGTTGAGAACGTTCTTTCACAGGCCACCTGAGTCAAGCAAAGGGTAAGCAGGATCTTATATGCAAGCCCAAGAAGATGATATGTACCCGACAACATGTTGAACTGCCTGAGTATTTCATAGCAGCACAGTGGGCAATCTTTACAGGAGGCACAGCTTTTATGCACAATGTCAGTCTCCTCTTCCTGTCCTGTCGATACATCCTCCACTGTTCTGATCTTGTACTCATCCAGATGTGATGCTTTGAGCCTGTCCCATTGTCCTGCTAAACTTTTTAGTTCTTACTGTAGAATGTCCACTGCAGCTGTGCTGTCAAATTTGATGAGGCATTTACTTAGGTCTTGAAGTACCTGACTGGGAAGAGAAGAGGCCCTAATCTGCTGAAAGTTCCTGGGGTCCAGCCAGGCCAAATCTGAAAAAAGAGTGCCATGTGTCATAAATGTTCTGTGAATGGTCTCAACAGCTGTATCAAGAATTGAGTGGTGTACATTGACCTCGTACACTCTCTCTGCATCACTTAGAGGCTCATCTTGAGCCATCTCTGCTTTTTGTTTTCTTTGCTCTTTTCTGAAGCAATGCAGTCTCTACCTCAATGTCTGTTCCTTCCTCCCTTTCTTCAATGTTTTTATTTGTCCATTTCACAAACGTGTCTGCCGCTGCCTTCACACTTGAGAAATCCCTTGCTATGCGTTTGAGGCTCTCTTGTGTGGCAATCACCATTCGATGGGCAGAGAGGATGTCCATCCCTTCTGTCTGGAGGTACTTGGAGAATGGAGTAGTTTGGTCAAATATTCGGAGGAATATCTGTGCAGTTAACACAGTTTCATATTTAAGAAGGCTTAAATTCCCTCTTTAAAGCCTTGTGCTTTGGCACATACAGTTGGCTTTCCATGCACCTTCTTTTCGATGGCTTCCAGTGTGAACAATACATCAGTGAAAAGGCCATTCTCTGGCTTTCCAAAATGTCCAAACACTTTTTTGAGTGCCTCATGTTTGGCCCACCATCTTGTCTCACCAATTTGAGAGAGGCGCCTGTGGCTTTTTTCTTGACTTTGCTTCTCCCACAAATTTACCCTCTGGTAAGACTCCCTGATGAACACCGCTATGTCATTTAGAAGATTAAACAGTGTTCCACTTTCAATGACTGCCTGAGTAGTGTCAGCAAGCACAAGATTGAGTACATAGCACCATACATGTACATGAGTGGGAGACTGGGAGGTCATAAGTGTGCATAAAATCCTTTGTATTGGCCCTGCATATTGGACACCCCATCAGCTAAATTGCCTATACATAGGGCCTTGTCTAAACCTAGGCGTTCCAAGACCTCTGAGAGTTGGTTGACAAAGTATTGCCCAGTGGATGCCTGACACCTCACTAAAGCCACAAGCCTCTCATGCACAGTGTCAGTAACATATCTCAATATCTCTTAATCCTGAGTAGTTATGTCTTGTGTAGTATCCAGCTGAACAGAGAACATTCCAGCATTCCGGACATCATTAGCAATGAACTCTTTAATTAGATGCCCAATGGCATCAATTGTAGAATCGATAGTGCTTTTAGAGAGTAGTGTGATTAGTGAACCTCTACCCCTCTTTCCACTTGATTGGTGCAATGTTTTGCTCTTCTCTATACAATCATTGAGATGCTCTTTGAGGCAGATATCATACTTCCCTAACAAAATGATTAATTCCAATAAGTTACCATGATCTATGGATTATCATCCAGTGAATATGCTGCCTCATGTTCCTTCTTAAAGGAAAGTTTAAAAAAAAAACCTTTTGCCAAGCACTTTCACAATGTCAACTACACACTCCAACACCTGCCATCTCTTCCTCCCCTTATGAAAATTAACCATGGTTTTACTATAGTAAAACTGTAGTTAACTATGACTGTAGTAACCGTGGTATTTTGGTGCAAACCATGGTTTTACTACAGTTATATTGTAGTAATACTATAGTAAAACTGTAGTTAACTATGACTGTAGTAACCGTGGTGTATTTTGGTGCAAACCATGGTTTTACTACAGTTATATTGTAGTAATACTATAGTAAAACTGTAGTTAACTATGACTGTAGTAACCGTGGTATTTTGGTGCAAACCATGGTTTTACTACAGTTATATTGTAGTAATACTATAGTAAAACTGTAGTTTTAATGACTGTAGTAACTGGTATTTTTAAAAGCCATGGTTTTGATACCATGGTTTTACTACAGTTATATTGTAGTAATACTACAGTAAAACCATAGTAACCATGACTGTAGTAACCATGGTTTTGGAGCAAACCATGGTTTTAAAAACCATGGATCATGTACCATAAATTGGTTGTATTACCACAGTGTAGCCATGGTTTTACTAAATAATCTTGAATTACATTTAAGCCATTTAGTTACAACAAACATCTACAAAATAGCAACAGAAATAAGTTACCATTCTATGATACAGACTTTATTACAGAAATTACAAAATCTGAAAGAAAATATAAATTTGCATTTGTTCTCACATAAAACAATAAACTACAAAGTTGTACAAAATTATTGGTGATAAAGTGGTGCTGTGCAATAATTAAATTCAGTTGCTAATTTACAAATAAAAAAAATAGCAATTTGTTCCACTGTAATGGTTTATATACAAAAATAACATATTGTAGGCCTACAAATAAAAATGACTTAGAGCACCTTTAAATACACAGCATCTACCTCCTCTAAAATGTCTATAACCTGTAAACACATGCCCAAAACAAGCATACGTTTGCAATTTATACTGTACATACATTAACAGGATTACAACAACATCACTTAACAATTAATTACTTAAAAACATTACTAAAAGTTTATTTTCTTTTAATGGAAAATTCTACAAAATAAATTCAGAAGAAATGAGCAGTTCTTTAAAAGAATGTTTAAAATGATATCCACTCACGAGAGATGAAGACATGGAGTTTCCTCGTGAGGGATGAATACTCCACACTTTAAATTCTAGGTGAAAAAGTTTTTGTTCAAAAACATGTGATGCAGCATCCATGGCAGTAGTTGTCAGTGTGAAGTCTGTCATATAGGCCAGTAGGTTACAGTCCAGCTTTGGTTTGGTTCTGTCTTGACCTTCAGCCCAAATGGACATAGGAGCTAAAATGAGAAGAATACACACCACATTGGAATACTCAACTATACTATCGAGCAGCCATGTAATAATGTCCAAGTGCAATGATGTCCATTCAGTCAGTGTTTTCATAACCCATAAATTATTAGGGCTCCAAAAGAATGTACATTATATGATCAGCTGAGTGTATTCTCCTTTACTTATACTCTTGCAAGGTTAAACAAAACAAAAGTACTAGTCTCATATATACATATTTCACAAAAGAGAAAATGGGTTGGAATAAAGGATAAAAGAGATGGAGAAAGTATTGGTTTGAATAGACATCTATAACCAACAACGGGATAGAGCCCTAGACTCTCAATTCAATCTTAAATGCATAAATAATAAATAATTGAGAAATACCCAGACAGATAATCAAGAAAGGGTTTTTCTCACCCAAAAGCTATTGAATTGTTTCAACCTGGAAAACAGTGCATGAGTCATGTTGACCTATTTTATGGTTATTTTTTTATTCTTTTTACAGTTTAAAAAAAGATTGGCTCTATTAAATTTCACTACATGGAAGGAACAAATAAGAACATTCTTCCAAAGTTCACATTTTATCTTCCACAGAGTCATAAAGGTGGAACAAAACAACAATCCGAATGGTAAAAAGAGAGAAAAAAATACAACCGATATAGCAAACAATAATCTTGGACAGCTTTATTTGAGAGTAAAATAACCTGTTGTAAAACACCGCTCGCTGTTTCAGCCCTTCAGCAGACATGCGACACACTCCTGTTAAGGTGCACGAGCGCCAGATGTGTTCTCTGCGAGATGTTCTAACCATAAATATCTATGGTTCTAATCACTGAACAATCTAAAACTAATCACTGAACAATCACTGACAGACGCGCGTAATAATTTCTGTGTTCTTGTTCACTTCTACTTGCTTCATCTGCCAATAAATGCCTTGCTCTAATAGCTCTGCTGCCGCCATGTTTCCAACACCTGGCCCCGCCTTGATGCAGTGATTGACAGGGCATGGCAGAGACTTGATCGGCTCGGATTGCATTTTCAATTCCACATTGAATTTTGCTACATGCGTTGAGGGACATTTAATGAAAATGCAATCACAAGTATCTTAACTGTGTGTGTGTAAATGCAATTAAGAAAAATAACATTTAAATGATCATTTTGCTAAAATATTAGCTTGAACATGTTAAACATCTAATCATTTCTGTAATACATTTTAATTTTGCAACTTATAAAGCGTTAAAATATATGTTTAAATTATATGTTAAAACTAGTGTAGGAAATAGCAAATGTAAATTATATTATTCAGTTTGAATTTTGCTCAATGTTGCACACATGGTTTGGAAAATGTAAATGTAAATACTGAAATGCATTGACATTTTGCATATTGCATTGCAAATTGAATATTGCTACCCATATGCTTCCATAGTTTTCTTACATATTTTTGACAATTCAAACCCAATAAACCACGAAAGAGAACTGAAGCGATCGCATGCCATTGCTGTCTGAAAAGCGTGCACGCACTTCAGGTCAGATCACGTCAGCACGAGCACATCCCACACCGCGCTTTATTTTCTCATGCATGCATCATGCTTTCTTTTGCCATGTGCTTTTGTCATACGCATTTGACTGTGAGTTCTGCACACACTTCCTGCTGTCTGTCACACATCGACGCGAATTAAGCAACACCGCTCTTATTTGAGTGCTGTCAATCTTAAAGTACCAGTAATAATAAAATTTCATATTGTACCTTTTTAAATAGCAGGGTATCGTGATACTTTTCTAGTACCGGTATATCGTGCAACACTAGAAAAAATGTGACAGATATATATGTCAGACATAAAATATTTTTGGTAAGTTAATTATCCTTTTAATGTTTATCATATTTAATTCGGGGAGTTATACTGACATTTGTTAGACAAAAATTCATTGGTTTGTAAATGTACTTACCACTAATACACTTGAATTGCCAATAGAACTCACTTTCTCTCGCTTTTTTTCATGCTAGTAGACAGGTCTTTTTGGCAGACTGAAAAAAACCCCAAAAAAAACAAAGATCTTACAAGACAAAAAATTTAGATATACTGTACATACCATATAATCATTATATGTTTATTAATGGCATTCACTATGACTTCACTATTTACCTGGCAACCAGCTGATGGTTTCACACTCTCTCATCTGTATTAAAGAAGATGATAATTAGAAATTACATTTTTGCCAGTCTCAAGTTGTCCAAAGTCATTAAATGAAAATTCTGTCATTAATTACTTACCCTCAACCCCATAAGTCTTTCGTTCATCTTCAGAACACAAATTAAGATATTTTTGATTAAATTTGAGAGCTCCTCCATAGGCTTCTAGGTAATTTCAACTTGCCTTGCCTAAAAGATTAAGTAAAGCAAGAAAGTTAAGTAAAGATTGTTAAAATAGTGCAAGTGACTACAGTGGCTCAACCACAAGTTTATCAAGCAACGAGAATACTTTTTGTGTGCAAAAATAAACAAAAAAATGTGTTTAAAATGGTTCTAAAGTGTGCATTTCCCGGATGTCCGAATCACGAGAAGCCAACGAGAAAATGTAATAAGTGCCTTACCAAAGCCGCAAAATGAATGGCTTAATTACCGTTCACAGTTTCCCATCAAATGATCGTGAGCGTCAGTTCTCATGCATGCGTCGTGGCGTATTTTTTGGATTTCATCAAAAATATCTTAATTTGTGTTCCGAGGATGAACGAAAGTCTTACGGGGTTGGAAAAACATGAGGGTGAGTAATTAATGACAGAATTTTCAGGTGAACTATGGGATAGACAATTCTGTGTGGATGTCAAAAATATATTAACAATACGGAACACAATTTTAGATTCAAATTCAATTTCTATTGGTTATAGATCTGCCAGGTTCTCACACCAGCCAATTACAGCATAGTCCCTCTCCCGAATACTGATTACTCACACCTGAACCTCATTATAACACTTATCACCTCCACCATAAATGCACACACCTTACCCCAGCTCATTGTCTGGTCTTGTTACCTTACCTCATCCAGCAATCGCCTCGGTCCTTCTCCAGTGTATCATCATTCCACTGTGTCTCGATTCCCACCTGTGTTTATCTGCTTTGTCACCCACCGTATCATCCATCAGTCCTCCCACCTGTAAGTGGAAACATTCCATTTACCGCCAGCATCCAGTTCTTCAATTTATCATTGTGCATCTCACTTACCTGCTTTATTCTATACCGCTCACTGTTGTCAATACACTTCCTGTTAACTTCCATCTTCCTCTCCTGAGTAATTTCTGTGAATGTGAGATGCATTATACACGGAAGGAAATGGTGGCTAACAAATAAATCTCCAAATGGCGCAGTCTTACATTTCCAGGCACCGGCTTCAACCACCACTAGAACTCGTCTTTCTCGAGCCATTTTTCCCACACCTGTCGATTGTAGTAACATTTTCACAGTGAGACTGGATAAAACGTGGCTTGAGAAGGAAAAACAAATCAACACTGCGATTTGGCTTAATGCAGATCATCTCACTAAGTGTGACATAGGTCATAGTCAAATACTTTATATATAGATGTTTATCCATATTTTATTCGGGAAGTTAAACGAAAACTAGTTTGACAAGCATTTTATTAAATTTTTTGTACAAATGTACTTACCACAAATGCATTTGAATTTGAACTCACTTTTCTTTAGGTCCTATCATTTTTTTCATGGGGGTATAATTGGCTGGAAAAAGGTTTTAAAAACAAAACTGATTATGTACCATATATGTTATTCATGTTATTTTAAGGTAATAGTTAGAATTTACATTTGAACTAGCAGCCACAAGTTGAAAAGACAGTTTGAAGATGTAAATGTGATTGAAAACTTACCTGCCTATCGTCCCAATAGATCGACTGAAGATGCCATCTCTCATGTCCTCCACTCCTCCCTCACTCACATCGACAGCAAAAGTGGGAACTACGTAAGACTGCTATTTATTGACTATAGCTCAGCCTTTAACACCATAGTTCCCACCAAGCTAACCTCCAAACTCCTGGATCTCGGCCTGAATCCTTCTCTCTGCCACTGGATTGAGGACTTCCTCACTGGCAGGCCTCAGGTGGTGAGAATAGGCCAGTCCACCTCCACCTCCATCACCCTGAGTGTGGGAGCTCCACAGGGCTGTGTCCTGAGCCCCCTGCTCTACTCTCTCTACACGCATGACTGTTTGTCCACACACAGCTCCACCTCTATCATCAAATTTGCTGATGATACTGTTGTCCTGGGCCTCATTTCCAACAACAATGAGACGGCATACTTGGACGAGGTGGAGCATCTAACATCATGGTGCCAGGACAACTGTCTCTCTCTGAATGTTGGCAAGACCAAAGAAATGATTGTGGACTTCAGGAAGAGACAGCAACGGACATACTCCCCCTCATGATCAGCGGGTCACCAGTAGAGAGAGTGAGCAGCTTCAAGTACCTGGGAGTAAACATCTCCGAGGACCTGACCTGGACTACTCACATTCAGACACAGGTGAAAAAGCCAGGCAAAGACTGTACCACCTGCGCCAGCTGAGGAAATTCAGGGTTTCACCAGCTATCCTGAAAACTTTCTATTTAGGGGCGATAGAAAGTGTTTTAACTCAGTGCATCACAGCGTGGTATGGGAACAGCACCAGTCATGACCGCAAAGCCCTGCAAAGAGTAGTGCGCTTATCCGAGCGTATCTCAGGGTCAGCTCTCCCGTCTCTGCAGGACGTCTACACCAAACGCTGCAAAGGTAGAGCTACCAAGATCATCAAGGACTCTAATCACCCTGCAAACCCTCATTTCACGCTGCTACCATCTGGTAAGCGCTTCCAAAGCCTGATGGCCAAAACTGAGAGACTCAGGAGGAGCTTCTTCCCCCAGGCCATCAGACTCCTGAACTTAACATCACGTGACTTCACGTCAGGATAAACATCGATACACTGACATTGCACTGCACTTTCTGTTCTCGTTGTTACTGTGTAACAACCTGTCATAAACCTGTTTGCACATTATACTCTTATACATTTGTTAACCACATATTTATAAGTCTACAGTTTACTCACTGCAAAGTCTACTTCAATTATTTTATTCCACTTTATCCTTATTTGTTACCTTTTTTTTCTTGACTTGATTATTTATAATTCTACAGATATAGACATATATATATATATATAGATAGTACTTTTTTTTTTATATCCTATTTCTATTATAATTTCTTCCTTGTGTTTTTAACTGTGAATTTGCACTGTCCATGGAGCGGACCTGTTTACATTTCACTGCCGGTTGTATATTCTGTATATAACTGTGTATGTGACAAATAAAACTCTTGAATCTTGAATCTTGAATCTTGAATCTTGAATCTACCTGACACTTTTTGAATTTTGGTCCAGAAAAGTTTGGTTTTATTTTTTTATTTGGATGTATATACCTACTGTATTAGTCTTGTCACATTATTTAATGAGTTCTGATTCATATAATTTGTCAGATACAAAACAATAAAATCAAAAGTGGCAAAATTTACCCAAATTTTAACCTATAAGGGCATACAGTAGAAGATTTGGCAGTTGTATTATTGAGCATTATTGAGTATTATTTGTACAGTTGAGCATTGTTACCTTTTCCAATCTGCTTGGACCCCAGTAAAAGACATTTGTTAAATGTGTTCAAAGTAATAACATTTAATGCACTAAAGAGAACTAAAAAAACAATGTATTTTACAAATAGATTTATAGAAAAGTCAGAAATTGTATCCAGCATCCTTTCTTTACTCCTCATCCAGAATTTGGTACGATCTGTAAATACACAAACACACAATACATCAGCATAAAGCAGAGGTCACAAAACTATTTCTTTTCTCAGGTTAATACATTTTTACATACTGCACGAAATCATAGTAAGAGAAAAACCTTCCTCCGGTGTGCGTTATTGGTTTATTAAGCATAATCGGATGTTTTTAAAAGAAAACTGACAAAAAACTAGGTGTTAACTTTATGGCTGGACGATATAATGATATATATAACAATGATATGAGTGATCACCTGGATTTAGACCTAAATATATAGTATTTATATAAAGCGTTCACAGGTAAATTTTGCGTTATGTCTTGGAAAAATCTGACATTGAGATATTTAGTTTTTCTTCTATACATATTTGCGATTTGAAATTATATCCTCGTCTTCCATTGCTCGGGCAAACAGCTATAACCAGCTCAAACTCATACGTCATAGGAAGGCAAATATTTTATCACCTTGCCCAAGATTTTATTTTATTTATTAGTTTTTTTGACTTAACCTACCCTTTCCTGAACAGCTTGCTTGCATTGTTTAGTTTGTTTCTTGCTGCCACTCTTAGCTTGTTAATATTTGCAGATGGAAACTTCTTTAAAGTGTACTCTAAAAAAAAAAAATTATGAGAAATATTTAGTGACAATTAACACAACTGTACACAATATAATGAATAAAAAATAATGTGAGAAGTATAATACCGAAAATGGCATTGACATTCTTCTTCTCCAAGCCAGGTTTCACGCTCTCTGATGCTCCTCCCTTTAATCCAGTTAAGGAGTGTGTTGACAGCACCTCCTGTGTGAACATCACTCCAAGCAGATCACACACGAGTTTTATAGGTCTCTGATGGCTGTATTTTGTTAACTGTAACGGCATCAGCAATGGTCACCTAAAACATAAAAAATTATAGTAGAACATCCAAAATGACATAAAAAAAAAACAGAAAAAAAAAACGGTAACACTTTACAATAAGGTTTCATTGGTTAACATTAGTTAACTTCTTTAGTTAACATGAACTAAAAATTAATAATACTTCTAGCGCATTTATTAATCTTCGTTAATGTTAATTTCAACATTTACTAATACATTATTAAAATCAAGTTGGATTTGTTAACATTAGTTAATGCAAATTTAACAAACTTGAACAAACAATGAACTGCTAGTTTTTATCAAAGATTAAAAAATACTGAAACAAATGTGTTGCTCATTGTTAATGTTAGTACATTAACTAATGTTAACAAATGAAACCTTATTGTAAAGTGTAAGCAAAAAACTTATCATAAGCCACGGTTAAAGAGTATGAGATTAAAAAGCAGGTTTGCAGGTTTTATGAAGGTACATTTAAGACTTTTTAAGACTAAGTAAAGAAAATGTAAGGAATAAAGAAGGAAACACAATTTGTCAATATGTTCTGGAAATGTAAATGTCTAAAGGTAAAGGGACACACAAAAATGACACCAAAGAACTAGCGCTGATGAAAGCCGACTGTGTTGTTGCCTGCATCGGGGGAAAAGTTGCACTTGAACACAGCGAGAGATGTGTTCTGCACCTACGTGTAAATGAGACAACTGTGTATTTCTGCAGATATATTCATCTATATTGGTCATTAAAAAAGGGAAATGGACTCTGTAGCTGCAGATACACAAACCGAAAACAAAGCAGTGTGTGCTTACTGTTTTGAATATCAGTCTTGCTAAACACTTTCTTTATTTCACTCCGCTCATGTTAATATTAAAATATTCGCCCAGGAACACTCTGGTAAGACGTTTTGACTTCTTTGCTCGCTGTTTTGCTATTATTCTCGTGCACTGACTCGTTCACTAAGCTGAACAGCCAATCAGAGTTCTCTCTCTCACCGATGGCCCGACGCCGATTCTACATGCCGAATTGGCGGAAAAAAAGCAGACAAGGACCAATTTCGGCCAACGGTGCGGAACACACTTAGAAAAGTTAGCCGGCCGACAGCTTGGTGTGTCTCGGGCTTCATAACTCAGGGATGTGATTGTGCAAGTGAAAAAAGCTGGAATTTTTTTTTAAAGACCCAGCATGAAGCACTTTTTGCTTTTCAAACACCTGAATCAGCCATTTACTGCATGAACTGCCAGGAACTGTGAAGTGACATATGGAAACATATTTAACAGCTTTAATTTATTTCTAGTAATACAAAACCGGACGTCTTAACAACAATTTTTGAGCATTTGTTTTGTGCTTGTGTGAGGTTATCTAGGGCTGCATGATTGCCTGAAATTAAACCAAAATCGTGACTTGGCTAAGTGAGATTAACAAAGGCTAATTAAATATATGTGTAGCAAGTGAAGCGCAGCACTGTTTAGAGCGGATCGATTGGTTTGCAGTAAATGCTGCTCTATCTCGGCAAGCGCTGTGACAGTCATTGGTAGTTTGAACTTGGGTGCGCACATGTTCAGGAAGAAAAGTAACGTGCACATCCGTTTTAGCCGATGCCGATGTATTTAGTTCAATAAAACACATGTAAGAGATGAGTGTTACCTTGAATTACCTTGGATACGAGTGTATTCCCGCATAGCGCATGCAATCAGAGCAATAAATTAATGGCAATCCACTGTCTCCTCTCCTCCTTTGCAAGCAGCAGAAAGGCGCCTTCATTCGACGCACATACAGTAAACCCAAGTGTCATTTACTCCATTGCGCATAATAACACCAAATGAATTAAAAAAACACTATATTTATTTACCGTGGTCAATTGCATTCGGACCACAGCAAAAGTGTTTTGCCCCGTGTGAAAGGCCATGCATCTGAAAAAGCAACATCACCAAACGTCTTTCCAAACTTACAATGAGAAGCGTTTACAAACCTGTTGTCCAACAAAAGAGAAAACTAACAGATTTTGTGATCTGATGTGCTTCACATCACAGAATGAGACAGAAATTATATTATTTTATAATATTCTGTACGGTGTAGAGGAGTGTACAGTACTTTTTTTCTCTTTCAGTGGATGCATAAGATAATAATATTATATTAATATTATTAAATAATCTGTTTTGTATTTTTTTTTTTTTTTGCATTTTTCAGAGATGGTAACATATTTATATTATTTGCTCCCAAAACAGATCAATATCATTCAGTAAATAAAATTCCACTCAAACTTCTACAATAGGAACAGGCAACATAAAAATGTTTGTGTGCTTTGGAAAACTGCACATCATATTCTGGCAACACAGATAAAACAACCTAAGAACCACTTATGAATTATATTAATGTGTTTAACGCATTCGAAAATGAAGACAATCTTATCAGCATGATGAATAAGTTATATTAACTGCAATAAACTGTATACAGAAAGGGAGCAGATAATGTGACCGATCGAGCTTTGCGTGCTCTTTATTCGCATAAATGACCTTTTACGTGCATCCAGTAAACAATTTTTAGCATACATGACACACACTTTTTGCGTGCATATGATACCTAATAACATCTGGTAAAGGGACTACCGATAAAAAATAGCTTTTGGCTAATTTGGATACATTTACATTCATGAACGTTGATGTACACTGTCCCTTTCTAAATAAATAAAAATACAAAATATACAAACGCAGCCTAAAAAAATCCCCAGGGGTGTCGTTTTCAGATGTATCCACTCTAGGACCAGGCTTGATGAAACGCCAATACGACACACATGTTTTACGTATACAGCTAAATGTGTCTTAGTTCAAGGCCTAAGTTAGGTGTGTTTTTTTGTTGTTGTTTTTTTTAATCGGGTACCTGCCCATATTTTTAGTTAATAAGATTAAATTGATGTAAAAATATTTGAATCCTTCTGACAAAATGGTAAGAAATGTACCCAGCTTTTACAATTTTATTTTATCAATCAATTGTGCTTTAAAACAACAACTAAACTTACATCATCCTCAAGGGGGTCCACTTGGTTGTCTTGCGATGAGTGTGGATGTGCAAGTATGGCTGGTTTTTGATGCTTTGCAGGGGCACTTCTTTCTTCTAAGCCCCCCTTCAGCACACACACCATGCTCTTCAACTCTGAAACAGTGATTCATAAATTGTGCATTATTACATGACACATTTTTTTAGCATTGTTGGGAGGAATACAATTTACATATATGGTTTCATCCAACAGATGCAATTACACCAGTTTTGTCTGGAATGCGGCCCAGACCTCCTCCTAAAGTGGTTTGAGCGATCTGATTTACATCTGCCTCGAATGAGGACATTCCGGAGGGCATTTACACCTGATCTTTTCATGATCGGACAGCTAAAACGCACGAAGTGACCAGATGTAAACAGCCCCTATAAATCTGTATTGGTATCAATTATACCAGTGCACACTATGCATCTTTACATAGACTACAAAGGCCTGAAATGTTGTTTACCATTTATGGTGTCCAAGTGAAGAACTAATCTTCTGTTGTCTTCTTCCAGCTGCTTTATTTTTTTCTTTTCAATTTGTGCATTCCTGAACAGTTGTACTGTCCTAAACACATATAATATTGGTAGTACAAACTGTTGCAATGTATGCACCCATTTACAGCTAACAATAACTAGAATCATGCACTAAATCATGATGCATTCACTTACAATTAACTGCTCCTTGCGCTTTTCCAACAGTTTTGATAAGAGACTAGGCCTCTTTTCAGGCTTAAAAGTGAAGAAGAGCAAAGAAAAAAAAAAAAAAATTAAGTTAAGTTTAATTTAAGCATTTGACAGTAGAGCAGAATCTGTGTGGGCTTGAAAAAACTGTTAGAATTGATACAACTCTTGCAACTTGAAGACTTTTTATTTGCAATCGTTTAAATTTTCATTACAGTAGATATTTTTGGTCTCAAACACCGTTTGTTTGATTGCATAAAGACAATTTCTTTTTAAAAATATTTTTTATTTGAATTTGTCCACTCAAAAGCTTTATCGTGCCTGCGTGACGTCATTCGCTTAGTTTAGGTCCATTTTTGACTCCTCGGGGTGAAAGTTTATGTTTATTTGGCAAAAGCACCATTTTGTATGTAGATAAAAACATACCTACAGTATGTAATTATGTACTTAAACTCAAAAATGAAAATGTGAGTGAATAACGTTGACCGTCCTCAGAGGTTAGCAACGACTAACTTATTATGTTATTTGGGAACAGTGACCGCAAACAAAATAAACATTTTAACAGAATTTTCACTGAGGTCCAAAAACTTACCTGACATTTTAATAATTTTTGCAGGGTAGAGCTGATACTGGCCCTTTTTGGTAGGCCATCTCACCGTTATCACGGTATCTTTTTCCCAATGCTGTGGGTTCAATTTGTCCCTAGACACTCCGCAACCACTCAGGTTTACCAACTTCAGGTCCCCTAACAGCAAACGACCCCTCTTCAAAAAATGAGAAAAGGCAGTGGAAATTTGACACATCCATTTTCCTATAAATTAATCTGAATAAAGGCTAAGCAAGCTGGTACCACAATTTAAACCGTAACCGTCCGTTAACTGCTCGTGAGTCGTTTGATGTTTTACGCACGCGACGTCCCGTCACGCGAGTACACAAACACCATGGCATTCAAGCCAGTACGTAGTACATGTATTTTGCGGCCTTTTTCGTGAGCGCGGTACTGGCTGCTACTCAAGCTCTTGTCTACTGATAAAGTCTTTCATACAAAACGTCTATTTACGGGTAACGTTACTCACACATACTTTTCATTTACATTTTTTTTTTTAAATCGGAACTTTGCCGTGGAACAAGGTCTTGTCGACTTCAGTAAGCTAAAAGAATCCAACCAATCCGTGCGTGGATTGGACGACATGAAGGCGAGTAACTAACGTTAGGCCTAAATGATGACAGTTTACATTTTTCGTTTAGCAGCATGCGTCTGTGACTAATCTTTCTTTACATATTTGTTTAGGAAATGTTAAACAGTTGTTAAATCAAAACTGACCTGATAATGGCGCAGCGAGGCCCATACAAGAAGTATCTTTTGGACGTGGCGGTCGAGATGCCCGCAACTACCAAAAGGCGAAGATTGCAGGTAAATAATTCATGTATAGATGCATTAGGTTGCATTGATATATATACAGAAATAATCAGTTGTTAAAATACAATGTGTATTGTTTATGAATCAATACAAATGTTCTGCCGTTGAATTCATGTGCTATATTTTTGAGTCAAAAAAATCTAAATTGGTCATCATTTTTTTAATGTTACTGTAAATTTCTGTTTGTTTATATTTGTGAAACCATTTCAATATGAAAATAATTTTTACAATCCAATCAGTTCTGTATGTAAAGAGTGGAGATTGCAAAGTCTCCCAAACCCTGTCCATGAACATAAATAAGATCCACCCATGCTAACTTAAGCTTTTTATTTTATTTTTTATCAGAGCATAAGTATCAGTTGTCTTGTTTTATAAGGTTATGGTGGACAAACACTTATCCATTTAATTAAAACATTTAGGCAAAAGATGCCCAAACAATACATGAGACGTGTTCTGAAATGTTTTTTTTTAAGGAACCAGCCAATTCAGAAGATTTTGAGGTATTTACAGAAACCGAACGTGAGATTAGTATTAAATGTTATTTGATTTAAGTGTCACAGGGTTTTTTTATTTTTTATTTTTTTTTTCTAAAATAAAAGGTCCTAAAATCTCAGCTATATAATAACATTTGTAATGTGATGTGTAGCAATACACCGATTCAGCAGAGATTGAAGATGTGGATGAATATCCAGAAGCTGAACCAGAGGTAAGCTAAAATTTAAGCTACACTTGGGTTTATGATTATAATGTTTGGTTAGGATTCAAGCTAATCTCTGTAGGATATACATCAACAATGAGTCAAACTATTTGTATTTCTATCTGACCAATTACATTCAGTATTTTGGAAAGTCTGACTGATATAACTTTAACTTTTGCACTTCCAATAGGTCATACTTGTGGTACAGACATTGCACACTTCACTTTTATTTTCGTCGTTGTTTTCTGCACGTTATTGACTTCTGTGTTATGTTTTACAGGAAAGTAATAATTCTTTTGACCATGAGAGGACTAACAGTTCAGATGAGGAATCTGAGGTGTGTAGATGAAGTGTTTACCCAGAAATTATATATATCAGCTTTCAACACAAATATCTTAATTTAGAGGTCTTACGTGTGTCAAACGACATGAGGGTGAGTAATAAATGACATTTTCATTTTTGGGTGAACTAACCCTTTTATGAATTACTTAGTATTAGACATTGTAATTACATGTAACAAAATATAATTAACATGTAACTAAGAAATGGAACAGCCTGTACTTACAGATTGTAATTATGTAATAGGCAGCTATTGTTACACATATGTAGCAGGCCGATTTGGTTACATACGCTTTACAGATTTGGTACAGTATAAATGTATAAGAAAGTTTAGTACTACACAATGTAACAAGTAGTACTTAAATGTGTTATTACGGTCTGGAAAGTTCTGTAGTACACATGGTCATTTTGTCATTTTGTACTTTACCAAAGTATCATATTTTGCGACTTGTATTAGTTAACATTAACTAACCATGAACAACACCTCTGTTCAGCATTAGTTCATCTTAACTCACACATATATTAATGCATCTATTCACATTAACAATGCAATTAATTAATGCATTAGTTAACATGAACTAACCATGAACAATGCCTGTAGCTTTACTATTTTTGTAAGGTTATCTTACTGTACATATTTCAATTAGTTTACGCAGCAGTTGAGACACACTAAGGATGAACATTTCTAACTCACCATCTCACTCGAATGGTAAAAATGCTGTTGTGAACCTTATCAACATTATTTAATAAGCCATTGATTAAGGCTGTTGGTAAACATGATTCTACAGTGGAAACCATCTGAACATCAACGGATAGGCTGTTCATGTTCATACACACTTTACTATCATTACATGTACTCAAAGCATTTTTAATGGATTTTGTGACTCTTATTGTAAAGTGTACACTATTTCAACATTACCTGATGTGTTAACATTTGTAGGTTCATTACAAAGCAGTAAACAACAACAAATACTTTGTTAATGGTAAGTCATGTTAATAAAGAGTACAAATGTTAGTAACATATCAGGTAATGTTGAAATAGTGTACACTTTACAATAAGAGTCACAGAATCCATTGATAAATGCTTTGTTGACTATAAGTAATGAACATCCGTTGATGTTCAGATGGTTTCCACTGTAGAATTATGTTTACCAACAGCCCAAAATCAGTGGCTTATTAAATAATGTTGATAAAGTACACAACAGCATTTTTACCATTAGAGTGAGATGGTGAGTTAGAAATGTTCATCCTTAGTGTATCTCAACTGTATGTAAACTAATGTAAATAAGATAATATAACCTTACAAAAACAGTAAAGCTACAGGCATTGTTCATGGTTTGTTAACTAATGCATTAACTAAAATTAAGTAATTGCATTGTTAATGTGAATAGATGCATTAAAGGTGCCCTAGAATGAAAAATTGACACAGTTAGCAAAAGTTCAGTACATGTAAATCACATACAGTGAGTCTCAAACAATATTGTTTCCTCCTTCATATGTAAATCTCGTGCATGAAAAACACCATGGAAAAATAAGCAAATCTCAACATAACACCGACTCTGACGCAACCATCGGGATGTATGCCCCAACATTTGCATATGCCAGCCCATGACTTGCCAAGTTCAACTCAGGAGCGAACGAACTCCAGAGGAAGTCTAGACGAGGGAAGGCTGCTCTTGCCAGGCTTAATGAGCGCTGAGCGCCCGATGGTCGACTGGATATCACAACTCCAAAAACTGCAGATCAAAATTTCAAATAGGCGCTCTCTTAATAAATAAACCACAGATTTGAGGTTTAAACAAGTGCATTTTTACAGAAACAGGTTCAAACATGAGGTTGGATCAATGCCTAAAATCTCCATTGTCATGGCACAGATGCTTTTATCCAAAGCGACTTACATTGCATTCAAAATTACACATTTTTACGGTTCTTGCTTTCCCTGTGAATCGAACCCATGACCTTTGCGTTGTCATGCTCTTATTGTTTGAGCTACAGGAAAGCTAAATATATCAGAGAACAATTTAAAAGATAGTTCAACTTATTCTAGGGCACCTTTAATATATGTGAGTTAAGATGAACTAATGCTGAACAGAGCGTTGTTCATGTTAACTAATGCATTAACTAATGTTAACTAATGAAACATTATTGTAAAGTGTTACCAACAATGGAATTATGATAATGCTTAACTTTTTTTTTTTTTTTTTAGGATCCCTTGCACTTGGATGATGGAGATGAACCTATATATCCAGGAAGTGATGTCACAAAGGCAGAGACTATTTTAATGATTCTGACATTTGTCCTGCGTCATAAAATAAGTGGAGAGGGTCTGAAAGATTTCCTGTCACTATTGCACATCTTGTTTCCAAGTATCCTGCCAGCCACAAAATACCTTTTTGATAAGTACTTTCTATCCATTACAAATCAATTTGAAATTCACTTTTACTGTGAGTCATGCAAGGGGTACATTTGTAAGGAAGTAACCGTACTCACCAAATGTCCTCATTGTGATCTTCCTTTTGACATTGCCTCTAACCTTAAAAGTGAATCATTCATGATCTATTTGCCATTGTCATCCTCATTGAAAGATGTCCTTGAAAGTCTGAAAAAGAACTCTAAACAGCTAATAAACAAAGCTGAATGGGAATGGGATGACACCATTTGTGACATTTTTGATGGTGACGTCATGAGAGAGCACATTCAGAACAAAAGAATTGTGGCCAGTGGGATTTGACATTACTGTGGAATTGTGATGGAATTCCCGTATTTGAATCATCTCACTGTTTCCTCTGGCCAATACAAGTAACAATCAATGAGCTGCCACCAGCTATGAGAAAAGAACATATCCTGCTGTCTTCACTATGGTTTGGCAAGTCAAAGCCAGTCATTGAGACCTTTTTAAAGCCATTTGTTGAAGAGATGGAAGTTTTAAAAGAGACTGGACTACAGTGGATTGATGGTGATGACATTCGCACTAGTAGAGTCTTTGCAATTGTAAGTGCTTGTGATGCTGTTGCAAGACCAATGTTAAAAGACAGCACACAGTTTAATGGCAAGTATGGATGTGACTGGTGTCTTCACCCCGGTGAGCGTGTAGAAAAGGGAAATGGCTTTGTGAACACCTACCCTTATGATGAGTCCCCTGTAGAAAAAAGGCAACCCCAGCAATGGGAAGAGGATGCAGTCAAGGCCTCACAAGAGGGCTCTCCTGTGAGGGGAGTAAAAGGAATATCCCCACTTCTGTTTCTGCCATTTTTTAATATCATAACTGGTTTCGTCCCAGAGTACATGCATGCTGTCCTATTAGGTGTTGTTTGTCAGTTTATGACCCTGTGGTTTGACAGCTCATATCACTGCAAGCCATGGTATATTGGAACAAGAAAACAAGTCCATAATAGTCGGTTGCTGTCACTTAAGCCCCCCAAGGAAGTCACACTTACTCCTCCTTCATTGGACAAGATGAAATTTTGGAAAGCTTCAGAATTTAAGAATTGACTGTGTTACTACTCATTTGCTGTTCTTCAAGGTGTCTTGCCCTCACAGTATCTAAACCACTGGTTGCTTTTGGTTTATGCTATGCATGTGCTTCTTATGAATAACATCTCACGGCAAGCTATACAAAAGGCTGATCTTGCTTTACATAAATTTGTGATACAAGTTACACTGTTATATGGCAGAGAACACATCAGCTTTAATGTTCATCAGCTAACACATTTAGCTGATACTGTCAAGTTATGGGGTCCATTGTGGTGTATATCAGCATTTACATTTGAAACTAATAATCATAATCTCATGCTGTATTTTCATGGTACCCAGTATGTTCCTGAACAGATCTGCTGCACATTTCTCCTTTGGCGTTACATCTTTAGACAAACAATAACAGAGCAAAGTAGTCTTGTTTTCCATTACTGCAGGAGACTTATTTCCATTACGGGAATGAGACGGGTAAAAAAACTGCTCATTTTAAACAATCTACATCTCTTTGGCACTCCAAAATTTCAACCACTGGCACCAAACTAACTTGCTGCTATTAACCGAACATTTCACATTATGGTACTTCGTCCATTACAGTTCTTCAAAAGATTTTTATATGATGGCATTTTGTACAATTCCGATACGTACACAAAAATGCGAAAGCGCATTAATTCTACCGCAATGCTTCAGGATGGAAGCTTTTTGCGTATTCAGCATTTAGTTTTGCTGAGGGGTCATTGTGACTGTGGATTTAGTGATTGTTCCTGCGCATCAGTGCCTTTAATTTTAGGTCATCCTCTCAAAAAAAAAAAGCAAAAGTGCCATTCACAGACAGACAATTAAACTTCAGTATTGATTTTGTGACCGAGGTAACGGAGAATCTCGAAACAATTGCAGTTCCGGTTTCATCACAAAAAAAAAATGTGTTTTCATCAAGATTAGGGAAAAGCAGTATGTAATCCCAATTGTAAACACAATCGAAACATTTGTGTTGGTAGCATTGTACAACTTGCAACTTGTGCAACTTGTGTTGGTAGCATTGTACATCATACAATTGTTAAGTTTTATTCAACAGACTAGTCCTAGGAGTCAGGAGAAATTTTTATCCACATTGACAAAGGAAATATGTGTTTTAAACAGTTTACAGTTTAAAGGGATAGTTCACCCAAAAATGAAAATTGTCATCATTTACTCACCCTCAAGTTGATCCAAACCTGTATGACTTTCTTTCTTCTGCTGAACACATGATATTTTGAAGAATGTTAGTAACCAAGCAGATCCAATCAACTATTGACTAGTATGGTAAAAATACTATGGTAGTCATTAGTTGCTTGAATCTACTTGGTTAACTATCTTTTGTGTTCAGCAGAAGAAACTCATACAGGTTTGGATCAACTTGAGGGTGAGTAAATGATGACAGAATTTTCATTTTTAAGGGATAGGGAACTATCCCTTTAATGGCAAGTAGGAATGTGACTGGTGTCTTTGATTTGTTAAAAGAAAATCAGATGTCAATGTACTAGCTATCATCCGAATGTGTATGAATGTTAAACATTGTAAAACATTGTTTTATTTATTTATTCAACAGACCAGTCCAACAGTTCAACACTCGTGTCATGAGAAAATGTAATCCACGTGTACAAACAAGAAGGAAATGTGTGTGTATTTTAAACATTGAAAACTACAGAATTATCTGTTCACACAATGATTTGTTATTGTACTGTTATTAAACACAAGTAGTCCTATATACTAGTGTTAAAAGACAATTAGATGTGCATGTTAAAAGATTTATTGAAATGCATATGTGCTTTTAAATATTTTCTTGGCTTTATATGTCTGGATTATATACAGATATTTTGACATGGCACTTAAATTTGGATGTTGGCATAGTGTCATAAACCAAAAGTAATAAAGAGATTAAATATAATGGTCATACGTTTTTACTTATTAATAACATGCTGCAAGATGATTTAGAAATATTTTCAGGGAATTTTAAGCATAAATGTGTATGCATTTTGTTAGTTCATTGTTCATTTTCAAACATGCATCTGATATGGCTGTATTTTCATACAAGGGGTCTTTTCTAAAAGATGCCTTTTCAGAAATTGTGGGCTTTTTTTTTTTGTTACCTAGATTCCATATGTTTCCTGTTAATTTAGTAATTTTATGAAAAAGAAAATGTTTTAATGGCTTTGCTTACCTATGCTTCATTTATTTTATCAAAAATACAGTGAAATTTTATTTTCACTTAAAAGTATTTTTCAAAAGTTTAAATACATTTTATTAAATGTTAAAAAGTTAACTTATTCAAAGCTGTGTTATTTGTTGTAATAACTTACCAAAAACATTTGGCAAATATTATATGGTTGTTTCGCTTTCACAAACTATTATAAGATGAATTATATTGACATTAAGATTATTGAAGAAATGGCTAAATCCATAGTAAATATACACTGTAGTAAAACCATTCTTCTTTTTGTACCAGCAAATGCTGTGGTAAACCCATGGTTAAACCATAGTTACTCAAAAAAAAACATGGTTACTACAAAAAAAAAAAAAAAAAAAAAAAAAAAAAAAAAAACATGGTAAATTTTCGTAAGGGAGGGTAGGTAAGGCGTAGAAGGGAGCCAGGCAAGAGGTCAGGGGCAGGCAGCAGACGATACGAAATCCAGGAAACAGGCAGAAGGTCAATGGGCAGGCAGCAGACAAGCAAAGAGAGAATTACAGCAGAGGTCGTAAACATGGACAAGATAACTTTCTGGAAAATGCTCAGAGATGCACACAACAGTGAAACAAGACTTCGCACAGAGTGTGCTGGGAGTGTGGTTTAAATAGGGCTGGAAATGAGTAACAGCTGTGTGTGTGTGATCATGCTGACAGGTGCAATGGGAATCAGTGCTTGAGAGGAATTATGGGATTTGGAGTTCGGGAGACAGTCAGTAGGGTGGAGTAGACCGGCGGATAGTAGTCGGGACGCTTTCTGAGTGTTACGGTTCTGGCACTGTTGGATGAACTTGGTAGCATCGCGGCCTAACGCGGGCCACCAGTAGTGGTTCTGGAGGAGTTGGTGGAATGGTGGCCGTGATACCTGGGTGCCCAGAGCTGGGGAGAGCATGTACGTGTTCCAGGACCCTTTTTTGGAGTGCTTCAGGGACATGAACTCTATTGGGAGGACAGTCTGGGGGAACTTCTATCTGGGCGTTGACCTGACTGAGCTCGGTTTCAATATCCCACTGGATCGGGCCAAGGACGAGGTCAGGGTTCAGGACTGTTCCAGGAGTCTGAGAGGTCAGGTCAGAGTCGTATTGACGAGATATAGCATCAGCCTTAGTATTTTTAGAACCGGGACGGTAAGTGACTGTGAATTGGAACTGAGTGAAGAACAGAGACCATCTGGCTTGTCTGGGATTCAACCTCTTGGCTGTGCGGAGGTACTCTAGATTCTTGTGGTCCGGGAGTACAGTGAAGGGGTGTGAGGTTCCCTCCAGCCAGTGCCGCCACTCCTCGAAAGCGGCTTTCATTGACAGCAGTTCACGATCACCTACGTCGTAGTTCCCCTCTGCCGCGTTGAGCTTCCTGGAGTAGTAGGCACAGGGGTATAACTTGGGTGGAGATCCCTGCCGCTGGGACAGAATGGCGCCTAGGCCAGTGTTAGAATCATCCACTTCCACTACAAAAGGCAACTCTGGGTTGGGATGGTGCAGGATGGGGGCCGTGGTGAACCGTTGCTTGAGTTGGTTGAAGGCGTGGGTGGCGCCCTCATTCCAGGGGAGACGCAATGTGCTTTTCCACACCAGAGAGGTAAGAGGACCTGCCACCGTGCTGAAGTCCCTAATGAAGTGGCGGTAAAAGCAAACCCAAGCAAGCGTTGCAACGCCTTCAGGGAGGTGGGTTGAGACCATTGCCACGCCTTCTGGACTGATGGCATAACCCAGGAATGTTGTAGTGGTCTGGTGGAAATCACACTTCTCGATCTTAATGTAGAGTTGGTGCTGGATTGGTCTTTGGAGGACTGCCTGGACGTGGTCCTTTAAGGTGTCTGAATAAATCAGGATGTCATCAATGTAATTGACAGTTCGGTGGAGCATATCTCGGAACACCTCATTAATAAAAGACTGTAAGACAGCTGGACTATTTGCCAGGCCGAACGGCATAACCAGATATTCATAGTGTCCCGTGCAGGTGGAAAAGGCGGTTTTCCACTCGTCCCCTCGGGGATGCGGATCAGGTTATAGGCATACCGCAGATCCAGTTTAGTGTAGAATCTGGCTGTGCGTAAAAGAGTTCCAAGGCGGCGGGAACTAGGGGCAGCGGATAGCGGAACGTGATTGTACAGTCATTGAGAGCTCTATAATCGAGACAGGGTCGGAGACTGCCGTCTTTCTTCTGCACAAAGAAAAACCCGGCCGATGCAGGGGATGTTGAGGGACGAATGAAGCCCTTTGCAAGTTCCTCTTCAATGTATTTTCACATGGCCTCAGTCTCTGGTTGGGAGAGCGGGAAGACTCGGCCCTTGGCAGGCGTGGTGCCTGGCACCAGATCGATGGCACAGTCGTTGATACGGTGAGGAGGAAGCCTGGAGGCTTTTGTCTTGCTGAAGGCCTCCGACAGATTGTGATACACGGATGTGAGGCGGTTCATCACAGCTTCCTCCCGGGGCTCGATGATGCTTTGGACTGGTAATGGTGTGACAGTGGTGAGACAGGTAGTATGACAGTTCTTTCCCCAACAGATGATTTAGCTGGTTGCGCTTGCGGAGCCAGGGCAGGCCCAGAATGACTGGTGTGTGCAGAGCATGAAGTACGTAGAATTGGATGGTCTCATGGTGAAGGGCTCCAGTCCACGTGCGGATCTCTTGCGTGATGTGGGACGCCCGGCCGGAGCCTGGCGGCCGCCCATCGACTGCTTCAACTGTGAGGGGAGAGGAACAGGGAAACAGCGCAATCTTGTGGTGCATGGCATAATCTCGGGACATGAAGTTTCCGGCAGCTCCAGAATCTATTAAGGCGGGTGTGGAGACTACTTGGCCATTAATGATGAACTCAAGGGTTACAGACACACAGGAGTTGGGATTGAGAGAATCGATAGTCAGACTCACCGGTGCCACATCTCTCAGAGGGGGTCGTGAAGGACAGTTGACACGGAAGTGGCCAGCCCCGCCACAGTAGAGGCATAAATTCTGTGACCTTCGTCGCTCCTCCTCGTGGGTCAGCCGGGAAGTGATTATTTGCATGGGCTCACCAGTCTAGATCGCATCAAATTATCTATTTGGATGGACAGGTGGATGAACTGATCAAGATCCCTCCCCTCATCGCGACAGGCTAGCTCCGCTTGCAGCTCGTGGGTTAAGCCTCGCCGGAAGACCACCCTCAGTGCATTATCAGTCCAGTTCGTCTGAGCCGCGAGGGTGCGGAATTCAAGTGCATACTCAGCGGCAGTGGACCTGCCCTGCGTGAGTTCAAGGAGATGATCCTCCGCTCCCATACCCTCCTTGGAGTGGTCAAAGACTGCCTGGAGCCGCTGAAGAAATTCAGCGAACGTGGAAAAGGCAGTACCATCTGATCTCCATACCGCTGTGATCCAGTCCAGAGCGCGACCAGTGAGCAAACAAAGGCAATTTTACTGGTATCAGTAGAATGAGACGTGGATTGTTGGGCAAGATACAGCGAGCACTGGAGAACAAAGCCCTTGCATTTACTTGGGTTCCCCTCAAACTTCTTGGGAAGCACAAGGCGGGGACTCACACTTGCGGAGGGTTGAAGCTCGGGGGCGTGAGCAGCAGGTGGCTGTGTAGGCATCAGAGGCGGATCTGGGGCAGAGGTTTGCAGCGCTCAGACCACTTGTATCAATTCTTCGGTTAGTGAAGTCAGGCGGGTTAGTTGGTGATGATGAGCAGCGAGCTGGTTGACTTGGGTGGAGAAAGCGACGGACAAGGCAGACATCGTTGCTGGACCTTCATTTGGCAAAGTCTTCTGTTGTGAATCATCAGACTGATCCATTTGCAACAGTTTATTAATCAAAGTCAACAGGCAAGGGTCCAATACCAGTGAAGACAGTGTAGCAGGGTAGGCAAGGCGTAGAAGGGAGCCAGGCAAGAGGTCAGGGGCAGGCACCAGACGATATGAAATCCAGGAAACAGGCAGAAGGTCAATGGGAAGGCAGCAGACAATCAAAGATAGAAAACAGCAGAGGTCATAAACACAGGCAGGATAACTTTCTGGAAACCACTCAGAGATGCACACAACAGTGAAACAAGACTTCACACAGAGTGTGCTGTGAGTGTGGTTTAAATAGGGCTGGAAATGAGTAACAGCTGTGTGTGTGATCATGCTCACAGGTGCAATGGGAATCAGTGCTTGAGTGAAGAATTATGGGATTTGGAGTTCGGGAGACAGTCAGTATTCAGGCTAGGGCGCCCGTTGATTGTTACTGAGGGAGATTGCGGGACTGGTAGTCGTGACACCCATGGAGCCTTTAGACCCGTTGTACCCTAAATATGAATTTTCCGTATTGGTATTTTACCTGTATTTTAAATTACGTATTTCATTAGGTTGTGTTTGAAGGGTTAACAGAAATGTTGGTAAAATTACTGGATAATGTGCTGGAAGAAAATTACCATTACCAGTAGTCATTAGACAGTGGACTGGAAACCACAAACCTAACAATGGTAAATGCTCAGTTTTTTATATACACAACTAATTTGATTGCCAGGCAACATACTTAAACTTTATACTGTCAGATTTAACTGTATTTGGCCGAGTGGTGGAAAAGAACTTCCACTGGAAGTGGACAAACAAGATATATGAGGAAAACTGTTTCTTTGTTATAAAGTATCAGTTGATTGTAGGCTATGTGAGGTACAGTCACAATCTACATCTGACTAAAGATAACAAAAAATACACATATTGCATACTTTTTCATTACCTTGAATGGCTAAATTGGCTAAAATGTCTGTTAAAGGAATAAAGCAAGAAGTGAGAAATGTTATTTGTTCTAGCCCAAACAGTTCTTTCAGCTTTAATGTTGAATTGCATTGTTGTCACCTTTGCATGTTTGGCATGTTGATTGTGCAGCTAATACAGATGTTTACAAGAAACTTTTTTTTTTTTTGTAAATCTTGCTTTGTTTCTTATACGATTTTATTTGTCAGAATTACATGTTTACTTATCATGTTTGTCAAGTCAAGACAAGTCCAATTGTTTCAAATCAGCTTCACATTGTTAACAGGAAAATAATGCAGAATTTGTACAGCCATTCAGGTGAAACGGTGATGTTATCCAGCTAATTTCAAGTATCATATAGTGTCAATGCGGGCAGATCGGTAATATAGATGAAATTTAGGTGTCCCCAACTGAGCAAGCCAAAAGCCAGAGGCAATGTGGTGGCAAGGAACCAAAACTCCTTCAGGGGCAGAATGGAGAAAAAAACCTTGGGAGAAACCAGGCTCACTCGGGGTGCCAGTTCTCCTCTGGCCGACGAACAAACAGTGTATGATTATAATTCATTTGGCAGACACTTTTATCCAAAGCGACTTACATTGCATTCAAGGTACACATTTTTACATTACAGTTCTTGCTTTCCCTGGGAATCAAACCCATGACTTTGGCATTGCTAGCGCCACACTCTTATTGTTTGAGCTACAGGAAAACATTGCAGGTCTTAAATCATATTAGGTGAATAGATATTCGTAAGATTATGTAAAAGATTGGAGTCGTCATGCCAGAGACGGGTTTAATGAGGATGTCATGTCGATGCAGTATTTTTTGTGGTCTCACAACTGCTATAGCATTTCACTGTTTTGTGTTACCAAAACAAGTTTGTCTCTTTTCTGTATGGCTTTGAAATGGGTACTCAAAACATTGTCTAACAGACCATGGTAAAAAAAAGAAAGAAAGAAAGAAAGAAAGAAAGAAAGAAAGAAAGAAAGAAAGAAAGAAAGAAAGAAAGAAAGAAAGAAAGAAAGAAAGAAAGAAAGAAAGAAAGAAAGAAAGAAAGAATGAATGAATACAATGTGCTCTTTCAGTCACATGCTTATGGTTGAATGGGGTTTGTATAATAATTTCAAACCGAAGCCATTACAATTCTAATGGGGTTACCAGGCAAAAACCTTTATAATCTATAAGTATACTTATAATATATATTTAGAAGTATTATTCAATATATCTTGATATTTTAACACAACTGTGGATGTGTGAGTTTTTTCACTTACATTCTAAACAGCAAAGGTTATTTGTGCTCCAGTAAGGTGTAATAACTGCACATCAAGTATGCATAGCAACCACAGAGCAAAAACGTTCTCCTGTCCAAAATCATGTGGAGCTCAATAACTACATGTGCAAAAGCACACGGAGCAGGATGGGTGCATAATGCGTAGGTAAAGGAAATGGAAACCACAAGTAGAAAAATGAAGAGCACAATGACAGAGTGACAGAAATGAGTGTTTAGTTGTGTGATTTAGTTGGTGACTGTGAGGATTAAACTGGATTCATTTATAATTTGGAGACCATTTTCAGCTTGTATTTAAGATGGATTGGCTATACCTGAGGAAGACAGCTTTGTTCCTGGATGTGTTTGCTGTTTTCATCCTCCATGTGAGCACTGACATACAAGGTGAGTTGCAAGGTGAAAACATTCTCTTGAATTGGACTTTTAGTAAACGTTTAACAAAATGTGGGGGTGCAAAAGGAATTTAAATTAAAAGTTATGTTTAAAAACACATCTTAGATTAGTTTGTTTCCAGACACTTTTCGTGTGTAGTGTTGCATAAATCAGTGTAACAAATGCTTAAAATCAAATCCTTTACAGTTGGACTGTTCATGTTCATTTCCATAGCACTGTTTCATTTGAACCTTGTAATTGTTTTAATGTTGTTAACTTTATACTGGTATTATTGTCTTCATACATTTGCTGCAATGTTTTATGTTTTAGGTCAGGCCCCCAAACGTCCTGTCTTTAAAGTTCGGAGAGGGACTGTTCATAAAGTCTGTATAAACAATCCTTTCAGGATCTCCTGCGCTCTGAAGTATTGTGATGATCAGACAATCAATATTACATGGACCAAAGAAAACCTGAAAGCATGGATTCCAGTGTCCGGATCGGATCAAATGTCATCATCACAGAACTATTCAGCACCAGATCTGTTGACTTCATATTTAACTTTCACAAATATATCAAAGCATCATGATGGCCTCTACAGATGTGAACTACAGTTATCAAATTCATCAACTAATAGCCATTATATTAATATTTCTGTTTCAGGTATTTTCTATCATTATTTAACATACATTTTTTTTATAAACTTTTGTATAAGTAAGAGGTTGACAAATAAGGTTAACTGCAGTAATCTTTGAATTATTGAAGTTTTAAAGCAGTTTTAAATCTTTCACAGATGACAGCCTGGAAAATGAAATGTCTTGCACTGAAAGTAAGAGCCGTTTCATGTGTTGTGCATGTTCTTCTCAAACATTTCATATGATTCAGTTCGAGAAAAAACAAAACTATTAAGTATTACTGTATGCTGTTCCAGCTTAGAGTAGCATTGCTGATATTAGTTTTTATTTTCTTAAAAGACAACACTGAGAGAGACATCACAGATACCAGCTCTGATTCTAACCCATGGTGGCTGCCGTATCTCTTCATCTGTATGGGTGTAGGGATTCCTGTTCTCATTTTAACGCTCATCTCTGTTCTGTGTATTAATGGATCTAAAAGTAAGTTATTTTGTCATTTTCTATTATTTTGACAAATTTAAGTTCTTGCTTGATCCTGACTTTGTCCCTATAATGATCATTGTCAGATTTCAGAAGAAGGAAAACACAGAAAGCGCAGGTTCAGGTATGTTTTTATAAATTACTCTGATTAATGTGTGAAAAAAAAAAAAAAAACATACTTTTTTCATTCTCATACTACCAGTCAGTGTGTCATTCAGAATAAAATGTAGAATTACATAATTAAATGAAAAGAAATTCATAAACTATAAGTGAAGTTTAATAAGGTTAATAATTTTTGTATAAATTACCCATAAAAATGTTATCAGACATTAAATTAATTTACACATGACCTTAACAGTGTTTGAAATGCTATCATATAGACATTTTGAATTCATCTAAATTTTATTGCATTTACTAAATGAACTTTTTTCGTTTCACATATTGGTCCAAGAGGTCAAAATTTTCTATAATTTTCTAATTAAACCTTCAAAATGAAGTCAGTGCAGCTTAAAACATGGGAATCTTAAACCAAACCACTAAGAAATGTTCTGTAATATTATGTTAATTGTGTTTAGTATATTCCACCTCTCATTCCAATTCATATTCAAATTCCAGCCAATCCATGGCTTAGTATGGATGTCAAAGCCAAAATTACTTAAATATTAAGTAAATTGTAAAACATATTACTTAAAGTTGCAATCTGTAACTTTTTTGGTTAAACATTTATTGAGCAAGTACATAACCAGCCAGTGTTCAAAGTTATCTCCTTACCTTAGCCCGATTCACAGCGGTAAGCTTGTTATAATGTGTTATAATTTGAGTGGTACTGGTGGATTTCAGTGGGAAATTCGAGCATGTCTTTGCGTCGTTACGTCAGTCTGTATACATAAAGAAGGAATCCGGCTAGTAGGCCATCACGTGTGGATGCTGCAGGTGGCGGATCATTTATAGCCTTTTCTCACAGCAGCTAGAGTAATTAAACGTATCATTTTGATGGCCGATTGTAATCCAGAAAGTTCAAAATAACAATCATCAGTGACAACTGGAGATTCCCCTGTAGTCAAAAGCAAAAGATTAGACTGTGCGGAATCTACAGGTAATAAACATAATAACAATAAACATTATAAATAAAACATAATAACTCATGTGTCTCAACTGTATCCTGCTGACCAACTCGAACATTTCTCTATATTTTACGATGACCTTGCATGACAAGATCAAAGACGATCAAAGAGGGCAAATGGTGTGAAGCAAATGGTGTGGGTGGTAGGGATGGTTCCCTTTCAGTCGGTCACGTTAGACGAACGTCGGATGTCACCGACGAATTGCAAATGTGAAATGCAACACACGTTTGTCATTCACTTCGGAGCCGAACGGCGCTGGTGAAGAGCTGCTTCAACTCAGAGAGAGAGAGAGAGAGAGAGAGAGAGAGAACGAGACCAGAGACGTCTCGTGTGTTGGCGAGACGGCACAACTAGCGCAACCATGCCCACTGCTGCATTAAAAACAACTGCTGTTTTTACAGCAAAAAAGAGAGTTTATGAGTGCACACACACGGGCTGCACTATTTCCCGGTGTGTTGCCGCGGTCCTCCCCTGGGTGCTGGGGAGCACAGAAAGAGCGTTTCCTCACAAAAAAAGCTACACGCTACTGGATGTGGTCGTTCACTGTCACCCGCTGACGGTCACAATCGCTGTATCACGTGCCTGGGCATACAGCACGCTGAGGCGGCCTTTGTGGATAGTTTGTGTTCTCACTGTGGGAACATGACTATCGCTTAGGTCTAGACTCGCCTACATTCGTGAAGGTGAAGTCCCCTTACCCATGCCTCGATCTAGCTCTATTCCCCAGAATAGATCTACTTCGCCTGCTCCTCGCTGAGGACGTCCGCCCGCCGCCGCCGCCGCCGCCCCCGCTCCCACCCCAGCCCAGCCCAGCAGCAGCCTCCACCCGGGTGTGGCATGGAGCCGGCCGTGGGAAGGACGTCCAGCCAGCCTGACGTCCAGCCTGCTCAGGCCGCTGCCAAGCCAGGTGGCAAGCGCCGTCGTAAGAGACCCTGAGACGGGCCACCAAGGGATGGAGGAGATGAGACGGACGCAGCACCCTTCCCCCCCAGAGGAGGGCCGGGGGGCGATATTGTACCATCTTGTTCCGCCGCTAGCCCCAGTGCTAGCGGCACCCAAATTGTCAATAAAAGAGCAATTTTTTGCAAAAAATCTCGGCGGTGTTCGACGCTTCCATGCCTTGTCACCCTCAGGCGCCTCTCTTATTGGCAGCAGGGGGTGTCGGCTGTGTTTGGGACGCACACAAGCTGCCTCCCCACACTCGCGTGCCCCCTCAGCGGAAGCAGGTAGGTGTTGCACAGCACACTCAGACCCCACCTCGGGCCGCTACCATGCCGCCCGTGTCGGGTCCCTGCATGCCGCCGCGCTGCCCCGCTGCGGGCACGTCTGTGGTCCCCTGGTTGGTCCCGCTTGCACGGTTCCTGGGAGCCTGGCTAGCACTTCCCAGCCCATCTCGCTGGCTCATCTGTACTATCAAACTCGGCTATGTGATTCAGTTCGCCCAGCGTCCCCCCAAGTTCAGGGGCATCCACTTCACCTCCGTGTCGAAGGAGAATGCCCCTGTGCTCTAGGCGGAGATCGCAGTCCTACTGGCGAAGGACGCGATAGAGCCGGTCCCTCCAGCCGATATGAAGACCGGCTTCTACAGCCCGTTCTTCATTGTGCCCAAGAAAAGCAGCGGGTTACGACCGATCTTGGATCTGCGACTTCTGAACCAGTCCCTTCACAGGCTGCCGTTCAGGATGTTAACGCAGAAACGTATCTTCAGGTGTGTCCATCCCCAAGATTGGTTTGCAGCGATCAACCTGAAGGCCGTGTACTTTCATGTCTCGATTCCCTCGACACAGACCGTTCCTGCGCTTTGCATTCGACGGACGAGCATATCAGTACAAAGTACAAAGGAATCCGTGTCTTCACGAAAGTCGTGGAGGCGGCCATTGCTCCCATGAGCAATCCTTGCCCAGTCGTGAGAGCAGTTGTGCGAACAGAGGGACATGGTGCTCCGTCACCTTTGCCAGTTGGGGCTTCAGGTCAACTGGGAGAAGAGCAAACTCTGCCCCTCGCAGAGGATCTCTTTTCTCGGGATGGAGATAGACTCGGTCGCCCGGACAGCGCACCTCACGAGGAGCGCGTCCAGTCAGTGTTGAACTGTGTAAATTCACTCAAACGCAGGATAGCGGTACCACTGAAACATTTTCAGAGGCTCCTGGGGCATATGGCAGCCTCAGCCACAGTAACGGTGCTGGGATTGCTACATATGAAACCGCTTCAACGCTGGCTCCACGACCGGGTCCCGAGAAGGGCGTGGCGCAGCGGAACTCTCTGTGTCCAAGTGACACAGAGATGCCGCCAAACCTTCAGCTCGTGGTCGGACCCTTCATTTCTACGAGCAGGAGTGCCTCTAGAACAAGTGTCCAGGCATGCTGTTGTCTCCACGGATGCCTCATGCCTCAACCTGGGGTGCCACGTACAACGGGCTTGCAGTATCGGGTCTGTGGACGGGGTCCCAACTGCAATGGCATATCAATTGCCTAGAGTTGTTAGCAGTTCTTCTTGCACTCAGCCGCTTCAAAGCGCCGCTCAGAGGCAAGCACGTTCTGGTCCGTACGGACAGCACTGCGGCCGTTGCATACATCAACAAACAGGGTGGTCTACGCTCCCGTTGCATGTCAAAACTCGCCCGCCATCTGCTCCTATGGAGTCAGAAGCATCTGAGGTCGCTTCGTGCCATTCATATTCCGGGCCTGCTCAATCGTGCGGTTGACGAGCTCTCACGACAGCCAGTGCTCCCGGGAGAGTGGAGACTCCATCCCCAGGTCCACTTTGGGGCCACACAGGTAGATCTGTTTGCCGCCCCAGACTCCACCCACTGCCAACTGTTCTATTCCCTGACCGAGTGGACCCTCAGCTCGGATGCGCTGGCACACAGCTGGCCCTGGGGCCTACGCAAATATGCGTTTCCCCCAGTGAGCCTTCTTGCACAAACACTGTGCAAGGTCAGGGAGGACGAGGAGCAAGTCTTATTGGTCGCTCCGTACTGGCCCAACAGGACTTGGTTTCCGGAACTAGTGCTCCTCGCGACAGCACCTCCTTGGCCCATTCCTCTGAGGAAGGACCTCCTGACTCAGAGACGGGGCACCCTCTGGCACCTGCGTCCGGACCTCTGGAAACTCCATGTCTGGTCCCAGTGTTATCCAATAGTCTGCTGAGTGGGTCTTGCGGAAACAGCAGCTGACTCTCCCTGCGTGAATTTCCCCGCCCGGAACAGCCGGAACAGCTCTCTCAGGGCATTGGAAGTGGTAGCAACTGTGGTGTGTTCCAAAGGGATCCCAATTCGTCAGTGACGTCCGACGTACGTCGAACGTGACCGACTGAAAGGGAACGTCTCGGTTACGTATGGTAACCCTCGTTCCCTGAAGGAGGGAATGGAGACGTACATCCTGTCGCCACAATTGCTGTACTATCACTGCAGGCCGAGTCAATAGTTCGGCTCCGAAGTGAAAAACAAAGGTGCACTGCTTTTCGCTTCCGCTTATACCCGCACTGCGGGGCAGAGCGCGAGATGCAAATCTCGCACGCCAATTCTCATTGGCCTGTTCTCTAGATCTCGAAGCTGATAGGGGCTCCCTGAAGTGATCCCAATTTGTTGGTGACGTCCGACATACGTCTCCGTTCCCTCCTTCATGGAACGAGTGTTACCATACGTAACCGAGACGTTTTTCACAGATATGCCTGAGGCATTTGGCATATGGCTATCGCTGTCAGCCATCTTGGATTAATGATGTCATCAAGCAATGAATATTTGGAATACAAGACAGCAGCCACTGTTACAATATTGCTGTCAATCTACTGACACTGCCCTCAAGTGGTTTGGATAAAATTACCAAGATAAATGACCCTAAATGGAGTTAAATTAACTGTCCCCAAATGTGGACACCATGCACGAAAGGGTTTTAATGTTAATACAACAACAAAAGACAGAGAGAAAATCACTCACTGCTCTTGACTGAAAAACTTTAATACAGTAGCTTTAATAAGAAACAATGTATATTTTATAGTGAAGTCTGTCGTGTTTTTTTTTTCTTATTTATTTTTTTACATTTATTCATTCAATTTCATACTTAAATACTGCTGTACAGCTCTCTCTCTCTCTCTCTCTCTCTCTCTCTATATATATATATATATATATATATATATATATATATATATATATATATATATATATATATATTATACAATACACTAGGAATGTGTACATGGTTTTTAAGAAAAGTAAGTTATTTGTTTTAAGTTTAAGTAAGGTTTTTCAAGTCTTTTAAGTAAAATATTTCCTGTAGCTCAAACAATAAGAGCATGGCGCTAGCAACACCAAGGTCATGGGTTTGATTCTCAGGGAAAGACAAAACTGGAGCTGACAAGAAAAATTTAAAAATGTGTACCTTGAATACAATGTAAGTCACTTTGGATAAAAGCGTCTGCCAAATGTAAAATAAATAAAGAGAATTGCAATAAAAACATATGTATTTTTTCTCCTTAAAGGTGCACTATGTAATATTTTTAAAGTAAAATATCCAAAAACCACTAGGCCAGTGTTATATATTTTGTTCAGTTGAGTACTTACAATATCACAAATGTTTCCACTTATTTGTAAATCTTTTTAACCAAGGAACGTGTGAGGGAGTCGCCTGTCAATTGCGTCATATCTGTGTTACTCTCGGTTTCCAGTTTTATTTAGCAGAAACGCTTTACTCTTACTGCAGTGTGCAACAAGTGTCATAGCAGCCGCCGAGGGAATGAGTAACGTCATAACATCATTTTAAACACACTTAAATGTATCTAATATGATAAACAGAACTGCGATCCTTTTTCACCGGCTGTGAGGTGAAGACAACATCTCCCAAGATGCTGCGCTCAAACTTGGCGTTATCAAACTACGCCTTTGTTTTGAATAGGCGACCTCTGGTGGATGGAAAAGTTACATAGTGCACCTTTAACCTCTTGCTGTTCCTGTCGCCTAAGAATAGAATAACAAAAAACGGATGTGACAAGCCATCAGAACCAAAATGAACCGAAAACCATGGTTAAAAAACCAAGGTATGTATTGAACCGTGGCTTAACTGTATTGTTGCATCCCTAGTATCCACACTGAATGAATGAATGAATGAATGAATGAATGAATGAATGAATGAATGAATGAATCACAGACACACAAACTCCTCAATACATTAGATTCATCCGCGCTGAAGAGCAGATGCCGATGCACAACCCACGATAATTCAGACAAATAACTGCAATTGCAGGTTTCAAACTGAGATGGCGACAGAGGCAGAACTTACAGACTGCAGCTTTAACAATTAGTTAATAGTCGTGTGCCTCAACAAGTAAAGTCATAACATAATTGCACAGCCATTTCACAACTCATTGTTACTGATTATATTTGCAGTATACAGCAACATCTGTCTTGACGTCACCGAGCCCTAGTGCTCTGAAGCGTGATGACTTTGTCCAGTACTCAGAAGAAAAATGGCGGCACTCTCGTGACAGCAACACATGCAGTTTAACATTACCACCTGTACAGTCTACATCACCTCTGTCAGATTGTGAAGGTGATTGTTTGTCCAACTGGAAAGAGAACAGATCAAGCCAGGTTGTATATGCATCTCTGAATCACCTCACACCAACACCATCATCTACTACACCCTGTCCGACAAGAGAGGAGTTTTCAGAGTATGCATCAATCCGGGTCTCCTGATACCCACTCTGCGGGTTATACATAACCAGACAAAGTTAACCAACATTTTCAATGCTCCAAAATGACTTAGTTAATTTACACAGTCAGTTTTGTGAAGCTGTACAGTATTGTCCTGCTAACAGGAAGCAGAAGATGAGAAACAGTTTTCTCACCACACAGTACAAATCATCACATGATTCATCATACATTCACTGTTCCACCACGGAACATTGCTGTGAGTTCAATGTGGTTTCTAAGTGAAACTCACACCACTAATCATAGGTGTCTGATGCAACACTTTCATATCCTGAAGACTTGTTAGTCTACATTTTATGCACTAAAATGAAAAAGTTAATACAGTAACAGCTATATTCGTTACATAATTATTCTCTGTTGTTGAGAATATATGCTGTATTTTGGTGATTTCCAGTTGTCCTGTTAGCTTATTTAAAATATATTTTAGTCGAATAGTTTTTGTTTTACATTATTTAAAAATTGCATTTATTTCATAGTCATTTATGTCATACTATATGGTTTATTATTATAATTAATCCCCACTAAAAGTGACCCACTGATGCTACTCTCCCACTTACAAAATGATTTAGGCCCTTTTGGCAATTATTAATAACCATTGCAGTGATTGACTCCTGACATTTACATACATGAAGGGCAATTAATGATTGATGACTTATTTGTCCTGCTTTTTTGCTCATTGCATCCTGAAAAACACTGAAAACCAGTGGCAAGTTGCACAAACTGATTAAGTTAGTCATCACATTTTCTTCTTTAGGACTGGTCATAACTTTTTAAAGTCAGTTACAAGACAATGTTGCTCTAATTGAAATCTGAAAAGTAAAGCTGATTAGCCAAACTGTTATTTGTTCAGTTCTTAAAGGGATAGTTCACCCAAAAATGAAAATTAACCCATGATTTACTCACCCTCAAATAATTCTAGGTGTAATGACATTCTTCTTTCAGATGAATACAATCAGAGTTAATAAAAAATAAATTCCTGACTCTTCCAAGCTTTATAATGGCAGCCCAAAATTTGAAGACCAAAAAAGAGCATCTATCCACCATAAATGTGCTCCACACGGCTCCGGGGGGTTAATAAAGGCCTTCTGAGAGGCCTTTATTGCACGCATTCACGAGAAACTAGCGTTCCAGCGTATGACATAGGATGCTCTGGTGAGAATATGCTAGTTCTTGCGAGAACCAAGTTTTGTTTTGTTTTGCTCTATCCTCTGTGCTTCCATGTGGTGAACTTTCCCTTTAACTTTATTAATAAAGTTAATAAAGTTGTTGTGTTTATGCAAATGGCCCCAGTAGATAGATCCATTGCTGTAAAGCCTACCAAGAGTAACTAGTTTGAAGCCGTTCACAACATACTGATCTAATACCACAGACTGTAAAAACAAATATGGACGTAGTGTCCGTGACGTCACCCATAGGATTCTGAAGAGCAGTTTTGAAGCATAAAGTAGGTTCGAGCTGGCCGTTGCCATCTTTGCAGTGCGTCATCACGCGTCACTCCCGGATAACTGACAATGGGCAAAGAGGCGGGACGTGGGTGGAGCTGAGGTGACGCGATGACTAACAGACAGCAGACAAACGGCAATCCACCTGTCACTCAAAGTGGCCACTCCCTTAATTATGCAGAACTTTAAGGCTTTATATAATGTAAATGAATTAGTTATTATTTACTCTTTATTTATAAAATAAATATCACCCCCCCTCACAGCTGTCATGAAGGGCAAAATTAGCTTTATAGACCAAAACCACAATTTGTACCAGGCTGTACTTTTTTTCTGCTGTAGAGTTGGACATTTTAACATGGAGCTGAATGAGATTCTGCTCCCTTCTGGAGCTTGTCTCTAGCGGCCAGTTGATGAATTGCAGTTTAAGTCACTTCCTTACTGGCTTCAAGAGAAACTGAGGGAAGTTGCCGCTTGCCTGATACTGATGAGTTACAGTATATTTCCATGGTTTAAACAAAACTATGTTAATACATGACTGGTTGATTGAATGCTTGATAAACCAAGAACCATAAAACAAGAAGTGACCAAGAATAGTAACTATAAAGATGACTATAACAATACCTACATTAGCATCCATACCAAAGGACGAAAACATTCTGTTAATTATGCTGTTCTGTCTGTTCATTTAAATGCAGGATGGATTGGTTGTCAATGTTTTATCCTTTATCAGCTAAATCTTTTTGAAAGTGATTCAAATGTTGTTGTTCCTCTGTGTTGTTATCGTTATAGTTGTTATGCTATAGTTATCGTTCTTGGTGTAAACTGTCCTTTACTCTGTATAAACATACTTTCTGTACATCCTGTTGGATTGATTACAATGACCAATATTTTCTGTAGACTTGGAATGACGTGTGCTAAATTAATATGTGTATATAAATGGAAATAAATCAATTTGAAGTGTTGTTTATTCCTGGGTACCTCCTCAGCCAAAAGTAATAAAACATTTTACAAACCAATACCAATCATTTTTACCAAATAAATTTGGTAATAAATGCATGTAGATGATAAACCTTGGAATCTTGCTAGACCATCCATCCTTTATACAACAATGGGGAAAATGCCTATACCTGAGTCTAGAATTAGATAAGAGTAATTAACACATTTAAATAATTTAGATTCTACATACATAGAATTCTACAAATAATAACCTTTAGTTTCACATCTGAGACTGCTGGAGTAGCAATCACACATGTAAATGGTATTAACAAATATTTTATCAAATAATTAATTGAAAACAGAAACCCCCTATTTTTTTTTTTTTGTGAACACCAATAGAATTATATGTCAGTTCACCGCCTGGGTGCGATTTCAGAAGTAAACTGACGTGCCAAGGGAACGACAATCATTTCGCCTGTCTCTTTTATTGTTTCACAGGTAAAATAATATACACTTTAAACATTCTTCTGACTGTTCACATGATGATGGGAAGGTTAAAGTAGTGTTCTAATGTGTTTTTCATTTCATTGATTCAAGGGTCACAAATACAAACAATTAATTGTTTGTTAAATGCATTCAAGACTATTACAATTTATACAGCATTATTGTAATGTTTGAACAATCTGTAATCATAATTTTCAGTTCCAGAGCCTTGGAGGGCAAAACCGCCATAGAACTCCATTGAACTGCAGCACAAGCCAGTCAAATTTCCATCTTAAAATAAAAATATGTGAACAAGATGCATGTTTTGGGCACTTATTCAAGATTCAGTTTTATTTGTCACATACACAGTTATATACAGAATATACAACCGGCAGTGAAATTTATAATCCAAATAGCACCTGTTGCAGTATTTCAATCACTAAAAACAGCAGGACGTTCTAAAACATTTAAAATGAAAAACACTAGCACCAATAGGGATTAAATTAAGCAAAGTTTAACGCTAAAGTTGCAGAAGGGATGGGCGTATCGATATGAAGTATCGATATATCGGTACTGATGTGAGCATCGAAAAGTATCGATACTATTTACCATTACTAGTTTACTTGTTTTTTTTTAACCAGTAATTTGGTTTATTTAAAAAGATGATTTAATGCATACAATACGAATAACCTATGTTACTGAATGGTTGTGTAGTATAGGACTATTTTCCTGTTCCCAGTGCCCTGTGTAAGTGCAAGCTCCCTGTTGTAAGACTAGTACGGACAAAGGACTCCCACTTATCACAGGAATACCAAAGTACACTGGGAAGCATATTCCAGGTGGAACATGCACCAAGATGCCTACCCGTAGGGAGGACTTAGTAATACACATATGACTGCTAAGGGCTGCATATGGAAAATTCTGGGGAACCAGACGAAGGTAGACTTTTAACCCCAGGGGTGGCAAGGTTGCCAAGGGAAAACACCTGCTCGAAGAGGCTTGCACACAGAGGCACCTGGCCTGACACAAGGGTCTGGCGAGTGGGCAGACTTACTGGTGTCGGCGTCGACAGTGCTGGAGGAGCTCAGGGCTTCCGGGAAGCTCAAATGAGAAAATATTGCACATATCCAGTCCGAGGAGTGGAATGGTGAACAAGCGAAGACACCTGAGCCTAATCCATTACTGGCCACTAGTAGAGGCGAGTACATAGTTGGAAACAGGCTCCACTTGGAGATTGTAGAAGCTTTGAGGAGATTGCTTTGAGAGAGCCTTTCCCTTCAGCTTCCCACTGGATAGTGGTCCTGAAACACTGCGTTCTGTCTACGTAGGCACAGAGGGTGCGTACTGGACAGAGCAGTGCCAAGGCTGGGTCTGCCTCCTCCAAGGGCAGCGCTTGCAGGTTCACCACCTGGTCTCTGAACGATGTTGTGAGAACCTTGGGCATATATCTAGGCTGGGGTCTCAGGATCACGTGAGAGTCGGCCGGCCCGAATTCCAGGCACGCTTCATCAACCGAAAATGCCTGCAGGTCCCCTACCCTCTTGATGGAGGCCAAAGCGATCAGGAGCGCTGACTTCATTGACAGGAACTTAAGCTTGACTGATCGCAAAGGCTCGAAGGGAGGCCTCTGCAGAGCATCTAAAACTACTGAGAGGTCCCAAGAGGGTATGAGGGGAGCGTGAGGAGGATGTAGTCTCCTGAAGCCCCTCAGGAACCTGATGACTAGGTCGTGCTGACTTACCTTCTTGTTCTCCAAGAGGTCGTGGTGGGCAGATATAGCGACCATGTATGCCTTGAGGGTGGAAGGAGACAGCCTTTGTTCCAACCCTTCCTTGAGAAACGAGAGCATTTCCAGGGGTCTTCTTGGCGAGAAGAGCACCAGATGATGAAGAGGTTCCACTTCAACGCATAGGCATGTCTAGTAGACTCTGCCCTAGGGGAAGTGATGGTAGCCACCATCGGAGGTGGTAGGGTACTCGAACCTGCCGCGTCCCATCCAGGAGCCACACATAGAGGTTCCAAAGATCGTGACGTGGGTGCCATAGGGTGCCCCGTCTCTGAGAGAGGAGGTCCTTCCTCAGAGGAATTGGCCAGGGAGGGGCTGTCGCAAGGAGTACCAGCTCTGGAAACCAGCTCCGGCCGTGCCAGTACGGGGCGACCAAAAGGACCTGCTCCTTGTCCTCCCTGATCTTGCACAGTGTCTGTGCGAGAAGGCTCACTGGGGAAAAAGCATTCTTGCGCAGGCCCCATGGCCAGCTGTGCGTCAGTGCATCCGTGCCAAGCGTGCCCTCAGTCAGGGAATAAGACAGGCGGCAATGGGAAGAGTCGTGGGAGGCAAACAGGTCTACCTGCACGTCGCCGAACTGTTCCCAAATCAGCTGGACCGTCTGGGGATGGAGTTGCCATTCCCCCGGAAGTGGCTGAAACCAAGAGAGCTCATCAGCTGGCCGGTTCAGGACTCCCAGGACATGGACAGCACGAAGGGACCTCAGATGCTTCTGACTCCATAGGACAAGATGGCGGGCGAGTTGAGACATACGGCGGGAGTGCAGACCACCTTGATGGTTGATGTACGCTACTGTGGCCGTGTTGTCTGACCGGACTACTACGTGTTGACCCTTGAGCAGCGCTCGGAAGCAGTGCAGGGCGAACCGTACTGCCAGCAACTCGAGGCAATTGACATGCAGGCTGCGCTGGGGTCCTGTCCAGGAGCCCGTGGCAGCATGTCCATTGCACATGGCACCCCAGCCCGTGGCAGAGGCATCTGTTGACACAACAATGTGCCTGGAAACTCGTTCTAAGGACACGCCGGCCCATAGAAAGCTGAGGTTCGACCACAAGATGAGGGTCTGCAGGCAGGCCGGAGTCACTGGGACCTGGAGCGTGCCTGACTGCCATGCCCATCTCGGGACTCGATCGCGAAGCCAGTGCTGAAGCGGTCTCATATGAAGCAATCCGTAAAAATTAGGTTGGAATTAATAAAATCATTGGCAAAAATCTGAATCAAGATTTTATGAGCTTAAAGGGATAATTCACCTAAAACTGAAAATGTGGTTTATCTGTTTACCCCCAGGGCATCCATGATGTAGGTGTCTTTGTTTCTTCAGTAGAACACAAATGAAGATTTACCTCATTCTAGTATGATGTACCATGATTCTAGCATGATTTACCTCATTCTAGTGTGATTTACCATGATTCTAGCATGATTTATCATAGTTTACCATGATTTACCATGATTCTAGCATGATTTACCTCATTCTAGTATGATGTACCATGATTCTAGCATGATTTACCATAGTTTACCATGACTAACCATGTTCTAGTATAATTTACCCTGATTCTAGCATGATTTACCTCATTCTAGTATGATGTACCATGATTCTACCATGATTTACCTCATTCTAGTATGATGCACCATTATTCTAGCATGATTTACCATAGTTTACCATGATTTTAGCATGATTTACCTAATTCTAGTATGATGTACCATGATTCTAGCATGATTTACCTCATTCTAGTGTGATTTACCATGATTCTAGCATGATTTATCATAGTTTACCATGATTTTAGCATGATTTACCTAATTCTAGTATGATGTACCATGATTCTAGCATGATTTACCTCATTCTAGTATGATGTACCATAATTCTAGCATTATTTACCATAGTTTACCATAGTTTACCATGATTTACCATGATTTACCACATTCTAGCATGATTTAGTCAAAATAAATAATAAAATTTTTGCACGGGAAAAACTGCTGGGGTAAAACTGTGGCTCTGCAGAAAGATATTATTGACCTGGCTGACAACAGTCCACTCAGCGGCGAGCAGGCTGAGGCAACTGTGCCAGTGGTTGGGTGGAGGCAGCAGCTGACCACAGGGGCAGTATGTGTTTAATGGCCTCAGTCTGCTTCTGGGTGGCTGAGCACTGTTGGGCGCAGTTCTCAACCGCACCGCCGAATAGCCCTTCCTGGGATATGGGGGCGTCGATGAAACAGGTCCGCTCAGCGTCCCGCATATCGGCCAGGTTGAGCCAAAGATGTCTCTCCTGGACCACAGCTGTGGACATCACCTGGCCCAGGGAGCACGCGGTCACCTTCGTCACCCGGAGGGCGAGGTCGGTGTCAGCACGCAGCTCATCTCTGAGCCCTGGGTCAGCTCTGCCCTCGTGCATGTCACATAGCACCTTAGCCTCGCATGGAGACTACAGATTGGGGTGTGGCAGAGGGGACTCGCTCCGGTACGGAGTTCATTGAGTCTTGACCGCAGCACCGAGATGGTCATGTTCCTGCACTGAGAACATGACTCATCCACTAACGCTGCCTGAGTGTGCTGCAAGCCCAAACATGCTAGACAGTGATTGTGCCCATCAGAGGGCGGCAGAGACCGGCCGCACCCAGAAGCACACGGGCGAGACATCCTGAAAAGGACGTGCCACATGTGAGCTCTTTTGTGAGAGGAAGCCTCGCAATCGATGCCGAAGTTCCCAGGGAAACGCACACCAGCTGTGGGACAACATTCCTATTGGGGCAACATAGGAATGTTATGTTTGGGACATTATAGAATCCTATAATGGGACAACATTCCTATTCCTAAACTTGAGCAACTTGTCTCCTCAGTCCCCAGACGTTTGCAGACTGTTATAAAAAGAAGAGGGGATGCCACACAGTGGGAAACATGGCCTTGTCCCAACTTTTTTGAGACGTGTTGAGACCATGAAATTTTAAATCAACTTATTTTTCCCTTACAATGATACATTTTCTCAGTTTAAACATTTTATATGTCATCTATGTTGTATTCTGAATAAAATGTTGAAATTTGAAACTTCCACATCATTGCATTCTGTTTTTATTCACAATTTGTACAGTGTCCCAACTTTTTTTGGAATCAGGTTTGTATTCTGTAACTCATGTTAAAATAAGTCAGAATAAAAAGGTTGCATTTTATGGATGCAATGTCCTGTCACTGGCAGTCCCATATGAAAATGAACCATGGTTAATTTTTTACTACAGTGTCCATTGTTCAACTAGTGTTTCTAAATTTCCATGGTTACCACTACAAGTAAACATTTTAACCATGTGTGAACAAAAATATGATCTAAGAAATTGCAATTAAGGCATATTGAATGTTAAAATACCTTTCAAATATAATGTTAAGTGGTTATCTGTACATTTTACTCTTAGTAATTTAATACATTTAATAATTAAAAAGTTCAGTTTAGAAGTATCGTATCGATATCAGTGATACTGGTCTTGAAAGTATCGGTATGGTTTCAAAAACAAAATAAGTGGTATTGCCCATCCCTAAAATAAGGCAACCTATCGCATTCAACTTTTTAAGTTAACTCAACTAATTCGCTCCAGTTAAAGTCAACTTAAAAACTTTAGTTTAATGAGTAACAGGTAGTCTTTTCAACTTAAAACTTCTTGTCAGGACAACCAAAGAATGTTTAGCAATGCAAGCAAATACAATCCTTGTTTTTTCATCTCCATGTTTGATTTTCGAAGTTAACTGCGCGACATGAACATCATTTCACAAGTTCATGTGCCCATATAATCTTAGCGTAAGTGGTAAACAGATTTGGTGTGCTATAGAAGGGCTCAGAGGGGATATTCTACTCAAACTCCGATTGCCCCCTTATGACAGGCAAATTTGTACAAAAGCAGGTGAAGGGGAGGAGGAGAGATGCTGAAAAACTAACAACAGGACGTGGTAAGAGGCTGGTTTTTATACCTTAACTTAATGTCTTAACTTAATTGTAAAAATCTAGTAATGTGTTTTCACATACAATACCTTGTTTACTCAAACAACTCAAGTTAAGATTAATTGATTGGCTTGAGTGCCATTTTGCCATTTTGTCAAGCAAAAAAACAACAACAAATAAATAAAAAAATTAATAATAAAAAAAAAAGAATCACACTTATGGTGATCAGTGTTCCCTTTGGTTGGACACTTCAAACATTCATATAGTGTAATTCTGTGTAATTAGGTCACTTTTTAAAGCAACCTATGTAATACTTCCATTTATGTCATTTAATGGTTGTTTACAATTTTACTGCTAACACATATGTCAGAAACACCATGTGAAACTTTTATTTGGGTTGATGTAATCCTCTATATTTGTAACAATATCTTGCAGTCACACAAAGACTTCAATGGTAGCTAAACTAAGTCAAACATACAACTAAAATAAATTATCAATACTCTCCACAGTTCTTTTTGTAATAACTGCATGAAGTATGCAGAACAAAACAAAAATAAACAAGAAATGTTCCAAAATCATGTGAAGCTCACTTTGCAAAAGCCCACAGAACAGGATGAGTGCGTGTTGCGTAGGCAAAGGAAATGGAGACCACAAGTATAAAAATAAACAGACCAGTGACAGAAATAAGTTGTTCAGCAGTTGGTTTGGATGATGATTGTGAGGATTATACTGAATTAATTTATATTTTAATACCATTTTCATACCTGGCTTGTGTTTAAGATGGATTGGCTATGTCTGAGAAAGACAGCTTTGTTCCTGGATGTGTTTTTAGTTTTCATCCTCCATGTGAGAACTGACATACAAGGTGAGTTCATATTCATGTTTGATATCCAAGATAAAATCCACTTTGATGCTGTGATTTTCACTAGTTATATGCTAAATTCACTTTATTGAATTTGCTTTTAGTAAATGTGGAGCCAACTATAATCATGGCTGCATAGATAATACTGAAACTAAATCATAACTGTGTTCTTTTGTTATTGTCTCTTTTTGCTGCAATGTTTTATGTTTTAGGTCAGGCCCCCAAATGTCCTGTCTTTAAAGTTCGGAGAGGGACTGTTCATAAAGTCTGTATAAACAATCCTTTCAGGATCTCCTGTGCTCTGAAGTATTGTGATGATCAGACAATCAATATTACATGGACCAAAGAAAACCTGAAAGCATGGATTCCAGTGTCCGGATCGGATCAAATGTCATCATCACAGAACTATTCAGCACCAGATCTGTTGACTTCATATTTAACTTTCACAAATATATCAAAGCATCATGATGGCCTCTACAGATGTGAACTACAGTTATCAAATTCATCAACTAATAGCCATTATATTAATATTTCTGTTTCAGGTATTTTCTATAATTTTTTTATAAACTTTTTATGTTAACAAATAAGGTTAACTGCAGTAATCTTTGAATTATTGAAGTTTTAAAGCAGTTTTAAATCTTTCACAGATGACAGCCTGGAAAATGAAATGTCTTGCACTGAAAGTAAGAGCCGTTTCATGTGTTGTGCATGTTCTTCTCAAACATTTCATATGATTCAGTTCGAGAAAAAACAAAACTATTAAGTATTACTGTATGCTGTTCCAGCTTAGAGTAGCATTGCTGATATTAGTTTTTATTTTCTTAAAAAGACAACACTGAGAGAGACATCACAGATACCAGCTCTGATTCTAACCCATGGTGGCTGCCGTATCTCTTCATCTGTATGGGTGTAGGGATTCCTGTTCTCATTTTAACGCTCATCTCTGTTCTGTGTATTAATGGATCTAAAAGTAAGTTATTTTGTCATTTTCTATTATTTTGACAAATTTAAGTTCTTGCTTGATCCTGACTTTGTCCCTATAATGATCATTGTCAGATTTCAGAAGAAGTATATGTTTTTATAAATTACTCTGATTAATGTGTGAAAAAAAAACATGTCACTTTTTCATTCTTCAACTAGCTGGTGTGCCATTCAGAATTAAATTTAATTCACGCCATTCAAGCCTTAAATTCTATTTTTTTATTTAAGTCAGTAAACGGGTACATAAAAGTCGAATTAAAATGAAGTTTTAAAATGAAATTAAATTCATATTACAATGTCCACAGTTACAGATGTAAATACAATTTATTTCCAGGACATACACAGTAATTGCACTTGGGATATCACTTAATGTCCACTTCAGCTTAAAGGTCCCAGAGAGCAATCCCATTCACAAACAAATAAATTACAAAATAAATATGCAAAATAAATGTAGCCTATTCTATAGTGCAAAGAGAGAGTATCACTCACCTAAAGGATTATTAGGAACACCTGTTCAATTTCTCATTAATGCAATTATCTAATCAACCAATCACATGGCAGTTGCTTCAATGCATTTAGGGGTGTGGTCCTGGTCAAGACAATCTCCTGAACTCCAAACTGAATGTCAGAATGGGAAAGAAAGGTCAGAATTTGGTGTAAACAGAATGAGAACATGGATCCATCATGCCTTGTTACCACTGTGCAGGCTGGTGGTGTAATGGTGTGGGGGATGTTTTCTTGGCACACTTTAGGCCCCTTAGTGCCAACTGGGCATCATTTAAATGCCACGGCCTACCTGAGCATTGTTCCTGACCATGTCCATCCCTTTATGACCACCATGTACCCATTCTCTGATGGCTACTTCCAGCAGGATAATGCACCATGTCACAAAGCTCAAATCATTTCAAATTGGTTTCTTGAACATGACAATGAGTTCACTGTACTAAAATGGCCCCCACAGTCACCAGATCTCAACCCAATAGAGCATCTTTGGGATGTGGTGGAACGGGAGCTTCGTGCCCTGGATGTGCATCTGAAGGAATTGAAAATAATCAAAGATATTTGATTTTTGAAAATTAACAAAGACATTTGCTTTACTGTTTTCAACCCCCATCAGAAGGGCCATTTGGACTTCCTAAAGACAAAGAAATGCTGAAGGCCTGTAGGCCAAATGTGTGTCACACCTGTAACACCATGGGGGAAGTTTGGTCTGATTGGTCAGTTTGAATGTCTCACATTAGGGTTTCAGTCACATGGTCAAGGAATAGATAAAAGAAGATTGTAACTGTTGCTCTGTCTCTTATTCTCTGGCTCTCTCTTCTTGAGGGCCTTCTCTTCTTTGCTCCCTCCTCTTCTTTGTCTCTCTCTCCCCCTCTCTCTTTCTATCCCTCAGGTAACATTCATGCTGGGTACGATTAATCATATAAGTTTTCATCATCTCATACATTTATTTTGTAACTATTTTAAGTGTAACCATAACTAGATTTTGTCATTAAATTCTTTCAATTACAAATGATGTGCTAACTAGTTTTGATTTGGTATTGACTTTGAAGTGTTACCTATTGCAATACAATATAGTCACATTATAGCAACGCTCTCCCACATGTTTAGCTATTGTAACTGCGCTTATTTCCGTCGTTGGTATAAGCTGCAGTGGGTGGTAAAGACGAGAAATGTACAGTTTTCTATCATCTTGCTGATAACGTTTCTTTAGTCATTCGGAAACCCTGCAGTCAGAACCACTGTAGGCGATCCACCCTTACACATCCCACAAATCTCCATCAACTGCAAGATGCTATCCTATCAATATGGGCCAACATTTCTAAAGAATGCTTTCAGCACCTTGTTGGATCAATGCCGCATAGAATTAAGGCAGTTCTGAAGGCGAAACGGGGTCAAACACAGTATTAGTATGGTGTTCCTAATAATCCTTTAGGTGAGTGTATTATCACACACTGTGACACACATGAACATTATCAATGTTATATCTCATTGCTATGCTTCAGGCAGACATCAGAAAATAAAAAAAAGATGCACTTTAACACAATTTCCAAAGTTTTCAAAATGGTATTAAACAACATGAAGCAGCTTATAAGATGTGAACATTCAACAGAACACCGTTTTTCCCTTTGAATTACAATTTAGAAAATTCCTCCTATGATTCTGATACAAATTCTAACTCATAAACTTTTGTCAACTGTTGTAAAAATGAGTCAATTCTTAAGTCCTTAACAGTTGTCTTGTTGTGTTTCCAGTTTACAGATCTTTTGAAGTGTGATGAATTTGTCTGTGTGCAGTACTCAGAAAAAACACTGACTACAACACATCCGGCCTTACCACATGAACTGTGTTCACTGCTTCACTATGTTCACTCCTTTATACATGAGAGATAATGCTCAAGCCAGGTCCTATATGCATCTCTGCTTCACTTCACACCAGCACAATCACCTGCAGCCCGTCATAAAGGTTATTATCCATCAGAACATTTTTAAAATATGTTCCCATTGACACAAAGCTTATGTAGTTTTGTAACAATGTATATGTTTAGTATAGTTGATCCAGTCATCATTTTGAAAAATGTACAATAAAACTTTTGTGTTCTTTTAGAGGCTCATATTTTATATCCACCGAATCAATCTGGGTCCATTTTGACCCAGAAGAGAAAAAAATAAAAAAAATAAAATAAAATCCATAGTTTTTAGTATGAAAATTAAACTTTGGATATGTGTTAAGACTGTCAAAATACACATCACTTATTATTATTTATTTCCCATATATTTTTATTTATTTATTTATTTTTAAAGTGAGAGATATAACCATTTAAATGAAATTGTTACACCTGTTTTCACCCGAAAGTGAACTGTGGCTTCACATTACTTTAGTCTCTTCCATATACACTCACACACATTTTTCCTTCCCTCTGACTGCATTGTGTTTATGAACATATTTGCATATGCACACACACACAGTAATTCTGAAATTAAAGTAAAAGGACAATTAATATCTGTTTTTTAGATCCAAATTTTATATACCAAATAGTCTAAATTTGAAAAAGGAAAGAGGTTTTGAAACAGGAGAAGTCCACATTTCACTAACCGTTTGATGAATCATTGTAGCGTGACAAGGCTGTTTATAATCTTTTTTTTTTTTTTTTTTCATCTGAAAGTAACTTTATGCAAGTAAAATGTATATATTTTGTTTGAACACACAACAGAGTAATTCTGACATTTTTTGATGTTGTTTTGTTGAAGAGTGTGTAGTTTTCTTGCACCTCACTTGTTTTTGCTGTATTTTGTATCATTTTAAAATTCAAATAATTTTTAACTAATAAAAAGGGGGTGAAGTACCATGGTAAAAACATGGTAACATTCAAAACTTAAAAAAACAGCACATTTACTCATTAATGAGGAGTTACTCATTAAATAAATATAAAATATTAAGTTATGATTGTTTTATAGCTTACGTTCCACCGTCCAAACAGACCGAGGAATGCAATACAGTTTTTAATAATTTAGGAGGGTGAAGAGAAACATTCTCATTTTCGAAACCTCTTGGAGCTTGATTATGTCTATAATGATGTCAGACAAATGAAAATATGATGTACATAAATTATAATGACTTCAATGAACCATTGATATTAACCAGCAGATGGAGCCATATCTCTAAATATTGCTTGTCTACCAAGAATAACCACCAGTACACATGACTGTAATACACACACGTTTATTGTATCTTAAATAAATACAGTTCTGTTTGATTTTTGTCAGTTTCTAAGTACTTCATAAAATAAGCCATAAAGGAACATTATAGTGAAGTGGCTTATTCTGTGTGAATGTATTATTGTGTAGCTGTATTGCCACATCCTGTTTCATTGATTTCATTGTTGTGCATAGCTAATGTTTTCTGTAGATTTGCAATACAATGGCTCAAAGTTTACTCCCAGATTAGATAATATAAAATGTTATGAGCATTCGGATTTACTTAACCCTCTGGACCCTGAGGCTAATTTGTGGCCCTGAAGAAGTTTGACATGCTCTGACATTTGTGTGTTTGTTTTTTGTTTTTTTCAGTTGCTTTAAAGCACATTAATGGCTAAAGTCTGATTACACTGTATCCAGCACAAACAGGGCTACAGTAATATGTGAGCAACATATACATACAAGTTTGTAGTTTTGAGAAAATAATGTTTATGTATAGTAAAAAAAAAAAAAAAAAAAAGTTAAATCACTGAAATAAGGCCATCTAACACACTTTAAACATTTGTTCATAAGGCTTTTCACAGCTGGATGTTGTTACCTAGAGGGTGTGGATCATTATGAATATTCACAGCTGATGCGTCAACGAGGAATGTGACAGAGGGAACTATAGAGAATGAATGTGAGGAGATTTAATGATTGAATGTATTGTTTGTAGCTTATTCACAAAATCACGTTTAATTTAAAATAAGTAATCTGACTATACATTGTCTTTACATAAAGACGTTAGACCTACAGTACCGTTCAAAAGTTTTAGATCTGTATGTTTAAAAAAAAAAAAAGGCTGGATTTATTTGATCCAAAATAGTAAAAACAGTAATATTGAGAAATATTTTTTTACAATTTAAAATAAATGTTTTCTATGTGAATATATAGTAAAGTGTAATTTATTCCTGTGATCAAAGCTAAATTTATCATCATTACTCCAGTCTTCAGTGTCACATGATCCTTCACTAATCACTACAAGGAAGTATGACCATATTAGCTCGGTTCTGTCAACACTGCACTGGCTCCCTATTAAACATCATATAAATTTTAAAATCTTGCTTATTACTTACAAAGCACTACATGCTTTAGCTCCCCAGTACTTGAGCGAACTCTTAACGCATTATACTCCATCACGTCTATTGCGGTCTCAAAACTCTGGCCAGTTGATAATACCTAGAATATCAAAAACTCCAGGTGGTCGATCCTTTTCCTATTTAGCGTCTAAACTGGAACAGTCTTCCTAGCATTGTTCGGGAAGCAGACACACTCTGTCAGTTTAAATCTAGACTAAAAACGCATCTCTTTACTATGGCTTACACATAGAACATTATCAATTTCTATTATTCAAATCAGTACATGATTGTTAGGCTGCGTTAACTAGGTCAGCCGGAACCGGGAACACTTCCCATAACATCTGATGTACTCGTTACATCATAAGAAGAATGGCATCTACGCTAATGTTAGTCTCTCTGTTTATACCAAGGTTTACTGCAGTCAGCCGGATCCGGGCCATATACAGATCAGATGGTGGACCTGCGCCTGGACATGACCAACGCATCCCTGAAATGTCTGCAGAGAGCGTGTCAAATAAACTCCCCCCGTAAATGCCGCATCGACACGACATCCTCATTAAACCCGCCTTCGGCGTGACGACTCCAATCTTTCGAATAATCTTACGAATATCTATTTACCTAATATGAATTAAGACCTGCAATGTTGCCAGAATTATAATCATACACTGTTTGTTCGTCGGCCAGAGGAGAACTGGCACCCCGACTGAGCCTGTTTTTTTTTAATCCCAAGGTTTTTTTCTCCATTCTGACCTTGAAGGAGTTTTGGTTCCTTGCCACCGTTGCCTCTGGCTTTTGGCTTGCTCAGTCGGGGACACCTAAATTTCATCTATATTACCGATCTGCCCGCATTGACGCTATATGATACTTTAAATTAGCTGGATAACATCACCGTTTCACCAGAACGGCTGTACAAATTCTGTTGCATTATTTTCCTGTTAACAATGTGAAGCTGCTTTGAAACAATTGGAGTTGTTAAAAGCGCCATATAAATAAAGGTGATTTGATTTTGATTTGACTAATCATTCTCATATGAGGATTTGATATATATGCTCAACAAACATTTCTTCTTATTATAAATGTTGAAAACAGTTGTGTAATTTTTTCAGGATTCTTTTAAAAATCAAAGATTTAACCCAAAAGTTAAAAAAGTTGAACTTTTGAAAGTTCAAAAGAATAACATTTATCTGAAATAAGATTTTGAAACATTATAAATGTCTTTACTGTGTTTTTGATCAATATAAGGCATCTTTGTGAATAAAAGTATTAATTTCAATAGATTTCTATTTCAGATAAATGCTGTTGTTTTGAACTTTCTATTTATCAAAGAATCCTGAAATAAATTGTACACAAATGTATCTTGAGCAGTAAATCAGCATATTACAGTGATTTCTGAAGGATCATGTGAAACTGAAGCCCGGAATAAAATGCATTTTAAAAATATATCCAAATAGAAAACAATTATTTAAAATTATAAAAATACTTCACAGTATAGCATACTGTTTTGCTGTATTTTGGATCAAATAAATGTAGCCTTAAGTAGAAAATTCTGAGGTAAATCCAAGGTAAACTCAAGCGTGTCTTCCGAGCTCGATGAAAGGGGGCATTTACAGATTTGCGTTCCTTCCTCGTGGACGATTTGCATGTGAATCACTTTGCGTGTGCGTGGGTATGGTCACATTACAGATAATGAGCAGCTGCTTGAGAAACTGGACATCTCGCTGTTTTCATACGGATCACATAAACAGAGAATATCAGTTTATATATATATATATATATATATATATATATATATATAAATTACTTCATTTAAAAGTAGACATTCCAAGCTTTATAAAGAGATATCTGTTGTGTCTGTGTGGCAAGTTTTCTCTGAGTTCTGAGTATATTTTCATACGCATTTCAGAATAGACTTCACAGGGAGACAGACGAGCAAACGCGCATCCTGTTTGTCTGACAATAATCATTTAGTTTTTATTTTGAGTGTACATAAATAAAAGTAGACACAAATCATGGCTGTAACAATAGCCATATAACATGCACTCTATCATTTAACAACACACTCTTTTTTTTTTTTTTTTTTTTTTTTATCTTATCTTGGTTTAGAAAAAAAATAGCAAAAATTAGTAAATAATAATAAGTAAAGCTGCAAGCAGTGATGAAAGGGCACCCGTGTCATCTGGTGGCTTTAAGAAAACAGAGCACGGTGGGCAATATGCATTTAAGTATATAAAAATTGTGTTTCTATTAATTAATGATTTAATGTGTTTCTAGCATGTTTGGTATTTCATGGTATATTTAAATGCGTTTCAGGGAGTGTAATGCATGCCATTTTCTGTTGCCAGCAGGTGGCGCTATGACTAACTGATTATTGCCATGTAGATGTCTTCAGGCCAGAACTCTGATAAAACGTGAAGTTTGGGGCAGGTTAGACTTTGTATGCCTGACTTACAACAGCTTCCTGTTTCATAGCCAAATGTCAGGCCGCCACGGACACACCCTTCAGCGAAAACTCAATCTTCCTCAATCTCTAAATCTTCGCAATTTAACATTTTGAAGAATTTAAAGAATGGTGTGAAAAGGGAAAAACATCCAGTATGCGGCAGTCCTGTGGGCGAAAATGCCTTGTTGATGCTAGAGGTCAGAGGAGAATGGGCCGACTGATTCAAGCTGATAGAAGAGCAACTTTGACTGAAATAACCACTTATTACAACCGAGGTATGCAGCAAAGCATTTGTGAAGCCACAACACGCACAACCTTGAGGCGGATGGGCTACAACAGCAGAAGACCCCACCGGGTACCACTCATCTCCACTACAAATAGGAAAAAGAGGCTACAATTTGCACGAGAACACCAAAATTGGACAGTTGAAGACTGGAAAAATGTTGCCTGGTCTGATGAGTTTCGATTTCTGTTGAGACATTCAGATGGTAGAGTCAGAATTTGGCGTAAACAGAATGAGAACATGGATCCATCATGCCTTGTTACCACTGTGCAGGCTGGTGGTGGTGGTGTAATGGTGTGGGGGATGTTTTCTTGGCACACTTTAGGCCCCTTAGTGCCAATTGGGCATCGTTTAAATGCCACGGTCTACCTGAGCATTGTTTCTGACCATGTCCATCCCTTTATGACCACCATGTACCCATTCTCTGATGGCTGCATCCAGCAGGATAATGCACCATGTCACAAAGCTCAAATCATTTAAAATTGGTTTCTTGAACATGACAATGAGTTCACTGTACTAAAATGGCCCCCACAGTCACCAGATCTCAACCCAGTAGAGCATCTTTGGGATGTGGTGGAACGGGAGCTTCGTGCCCTGGATGTGCATCCCACAAATCTCCATCAACTGCAAGATGCTATCATATCAGTATGGGCCAACATTTCTAAAGAATGCTTTCAGAATGCTAAAGAATGCTAAAGAATGCTTTCAGAATGCTAAAGAATGCTTTCCTCTTGCCTAAATGACTATCGTCCAGTGGCTCTCACGTCTATAGTCATGAAGGTCTTTGAGAGACTCATTAAAAACACCATTTGCGCCTTCATTCCTGACACTTTGGACCCTCTTCAGTTTGCCTATCGTCCCAATAGATCGACTGAAGATGCCATCTCTCATGTCCTCCACTCCTCCCTCACTCACATCGACAGCAAAAGTGGGAACTACGTAAGACTGCTATTTATTGACTATAGCTCAGCCTTTAACACCATAGTTCCCACCAAGCTAACCTCCAAACTCCTGGATCTCGGCCTGAATCCTTCTCTCTGCCACTGGATTGAGGACTTCCTCACTGGCAGGCCTCAGGTGGTGAGAATAGGCCAGTCCACCTCCACCTCCATCACCCTGAGTGTGGGAGCTCCACAGGGCTGTGTCCTGAGCCCCTGCTCTACTCTCTCTACACGCATGACTGTTTGTCCACACACAGCTCCACCTCTATCATCAAATTTGCTGATGATACTGTTGTCCTGGGCCTCATTTCCAACAACAATGAGACGGCATACTTGGACGAGGTGGAGCATCTAACATCATGGTGCCAGGACAACTGTCTCTCTCTGAATGTTGGCAAGACCAAAGAAATGATTGTGGACTTCAGGAAGCGACAGCAACGGACATACTCCCCCCTCATGATCAGCGGGTCACCAGTAGAGAGAGTGAGCAGCTTCAAGTACCTGGGAGTAAACATCTCCGAGGACCTGACCTGGACTGCTCACATTCAGACACAGGTGAAAAAGCCAGGCAAAGACTGTACCACCTGCGCCAGCTGAGGAAATTCAGGGTTTCACCAGCTATCCTGAAAACTTTCTATTTAGGGGCGATAGAAAGTGTTTTAACTCAGTGCATCACAGCGTGGTATGGGAACAGCACCAGTCATGACCGCAAAGCCCTGCAAAGAGTAGTGCGCTTATCCGAGCGTATCTCAGGGTCAGCTCTCCCGTCTCTGCAGGACGTCTACACCAAACGCTGCAAAGGTAGAGCTACCAAGATCATCAAGGACTCTAATCACCCTGCAAACCTTCATTTCACGCTGCTACCATCTGGTAGCGCTTCCAAGCCTGATGGCCAAAACTGAGAGACTCAGGAGGAGCTTCTTCCCCAGGCCATCAGACTCCTGAACTCAGTCACTTAACATCACGTGACTTCACTTCAGGATAAACATCGATACACTGACATTGCACTGCACTTTCTGTTCTCGTTGTTACTGTGTAACAACCTGTCATAAACCTGTTTGCACATTATACTCTTTATACATTTGTTAACCACATATTTATAAGTCTACAGTTTACTCACTGCAAAGTCTACTTCAATTATTTTATTCCACTTTATCCTTATTTGTTACCTTTTTTTTCTTGACTTGATTATTTATAATTCTACAGATATAGACATATATATATATATATATATATATATATATATATATATAGAGTACTTTTTTTATATCCTATTTCTATTATAATTTCTTCCTTGTGTTTTTAACTGTGAATTTGCACTGTCCATGGAGCGGACCTGTTTACATTTCACTGCCGGTTGTATATTCTGTATATAACTGTGTATGTGACAAATAAAACTCTTGAATCTTGAATCTTGAATCTTCAGCACCTTGTTGAATCAATGCCACGTAGAATTAAGGCAGTTCTGAAGGCAAAAGGGGGTCAAACACAGTATTAGTATGGTGTTCCTAATAATCCTTTAGGTGAGTGTATATCGGCCTTAAACCTCACATGTCTCAGACTAGAGGAGGCCAGTGGAATCACATGGCCAAAACAGATGCTTATCAAATGAGTGTGAAATGATGCGGAAATTATGCTGTTAGTCACACAGGACACCCGCAATCTTCTTAGCCTCTTTCTGCAGTATCATGAACAAACTGCTGTCTGTTTTCACAACTGAACAAAGTTGGTATCAGCCACCTGACAGGAGAACACAAGGGGCAGATTTAGATCTATTAATCTGGAACTCTTCACTGTGAAAAGAGCTCGATTTGGCAAGATCACAAGTGCTGAAATGCAGTTTCCTGGAACACAGCTATAAAAATGTTTAATTTTGGCCTATTGTCAAAATGTATGATGCGCTTTGAGGAGCCGAAATTATGTATTCATTAAACTGACATTGCATTTATGGTATTATTACTAGAAACTTTTGTCCATGTGGCTTACATTTTTTATGATTGTGGCATTGCTAGCAAAATATTTTACCAGGAACACATTAAAAAAGCTTCTAGCGTATTTTGTGTAGGGTTTTTTTTAAATCAACATATGATTTACAGAACAGAAAAATAAATGTCCCCCTATCTATCTGCTTTAAATCATTCCATGTGTACCAAGAATGTGAAAAACTGAACATTTCATAAATAAAAATGTAAAAGAACTGCATGTACTGGATATTATTTTCTTGGTCAGCAAAACTGCATCACATTAAGTAGGTGCTGAAATTTTTTAAATATTTCAAACAATACTGTGATGCTTATTCATTTCAAGAGATCATAAAAATGATCTTTTTTTCCTTCTGTTGCCCTTAACACTTCCAAAGCATCTATGCTAATAGACTGAACCTCCACACAATGTAAAATCAAAGGCCAGACCTCCTTTGCTTATTGATGTGAAGTTACAGAAATGCATTACATAAAGAAGTCAATACCATTTAAAATTTCTAGCTTGAAGAGCATAATAAATACAAAATCCGGTAACACTTTATTTTACAGTGTCCTTGTGAGATATGTCACATGTACTTAGTAATAACAGTAAAATATTCATAATTACATGCAACTAACCCTGAACCAAACCCTAATCTTACCTTAACCCTATAGTAAATACATGCTGTTACTTAATATTACTCTGTACTTAAATATATAATTACACTGTAACAATGACACCTTAAAATAAAGTGTAACCCAAAATCCATATATCACAATAGGAAAACATTTTTTTTTTTGATTCTATACTTTATTGAATAGACAGAATTCTGAGTGAATTTATTAACTCTAATTAAAAGTGTGGCCTATACTCTCTACATTTGACAGAATAAAAACTTTCACAACAGTTGTTATCATTACACTGGCTTGCACATACGCACATGCATTAATACACAGTTCAAAGCAACATGATTTCCCAGAAAGGAAGCCAGCAAATCTGCAACATTTGTCAGCCATTTAATTCCACAGCAGACTGCAGATAATGCATTTTCACTGGTATAGTGAACGCTTCGAGAAGCTGTCACGACCTCTCAGTGTTATCTGAGTGCATCTCCAGCATGGTTTCGTTTCACACCATTGCTCTGGGCTCAGAGACCAAAGAACTTGTATCGTTCTAGTTAGTCTCTAAATCTCTAGTTCAGTCTACCTAATCATTTAACAACAACAACAAAGAATGAGATACAAAATATTTAATGATTTCCTAATACTAGAGTGAAAAACAACTGTGTAGTGCTCAAGCTACCTCACTGGACTTACATCCTTTCATCGGCAGTGCAAATGTCCACCTTAAAAATGAAGGGATAAAGCAAAATCAAGATTGCAAGAAACTATATAGATGTAGATGAAGATATGATATGCTTTTTTCAACAGAGAGTGTAATTCACGGTAGTGTTTTAATTAAGAGGCTGCTCACTGCTGAACCAATGGGTGGAGCTTGACGTCTAGCCACACCCTGACCCTAACCCTACCCCTAAACCTAAATTATGTTGAAGGGATAATTCACCCAAAAATACGAAAAATTAGCCCATGATTTACTCACCCTCCAGTCATCCTAGGTGTATATGACATTCTTTCAGAGGAATACAATCAGAGTTATATTAAAAATGTCCTGGCTCTTCCAAGCTTTATAATGGCAGTGGAAGTTCATCATAAAACTGTTCCACACGGCTCCGGGGGTTAATAAAGGCCTTCTGAAGCGAATCGATGCATTTGTGTAACAAAAATATCCATATTTAAAACTTTAACTTTAAGTAAATTATCTAGCTTCCAGCGAATCACCTTCTGTATTCAACTTACGGAAAAAGTGTAGCGCCCGTGCCTCTCGCAGTTCAAAATGTCTGACTTAGCGTAAGCATTTTGAACTGCTTCAGAAGGCCTTTATTAACCCCCCAGAGCCGTGTGGAACAGTTTTATGACGGACAGATGCACTTTTACGGACTTCAAAAATGACCCAACAGTCACTGCCATTATAAAGCTTGGAAGAGCCAGGACATTTTTAATATAACTCTGATTGTATTCGTCTGAAAGAAGAATGTCATATACACCTAGGATGGCTTGAGGGTGAGTACATTTTTTGGGTGAACTAACCCTTTAAGGACCAAAGAGGTGGAGCTGGACTAGATCAAGAGAGAGGGAATGGATGTCATTTGGCACTGCTGTGAGCATCACTTATTTTTATTATTTTATAATGATTAATAAAAAATAAACAAGGATGTTTTCTTACACTTTATTTGAGTGAATAGCTATTTTTCAGAGAATTCAAGAAATGTGTTTATTGTACTTTTACATTTAGGGCTTCAGATGCATTCTGGGTGGATAAAATAACAGTATTAAAACAGACAAATACTAACTTAATTATATTCCCTTCGGTGCCAAGATAAAACGCCTTCTACGGCAACCTTCATATTAGTGATGGATTTACACATTTGTTCAGAATGGAGCATCTTTCCTCAAGTAGAGATGTGTCACTGGTTCCCTTTCAGTCGGTCACGTTCGACATATGTCTCCATTCCCTTCTTCAGGGAATGAGGGTTACATATGTAACCAAGACATTTTCTTTGGCTGGAAAAGCAGGGAACATGATAACATCTTCACAGGTGTCTCAGCATATCCGTCTGCCACGATCAAAATGATTCACTCTGTGGAAACATGACCGAGCACAGATATAACTGTAACTTCATGTTAAATTATGTTATAACATCAACTTGTAACATCAAGCTGTTAAAAATATACATAGACTCTCACAGTTGGAACCTGACTATGCTTTTAATCAGAATGACCAGAAACTAGAATGACTATGGTAAAATTTGAAAATTAGAGGTTTGTTGATCTGAACATATGCCAATGTATAAGCCATGAGAAACTTTCTCACAATAATGAAATAATTCGTTTGAACAGCAATGCCAGAGGATATAATATATAAGGATATAAAATAAGGATATATGAGGATATAAAATAAGCCAGAGTGAAGTCTTTGTTAGATACTGTAGGAGGAACATGAAGGGGAAAGTAAAATATAAATATTAAATATATCTGTGATTCATGCTGACATTTCAAATAATAAATATTAGTATTTAAAACAATGGTTATGGTAATTACACGCATGTCTGGTTCACTATCTTTGTGGGGACTCTCCATAGACATAAAGGTTTTTATACCATACAAACTGTATATTCTATCCCCTTACACTAACCCTACCCCTAAACCTACCCATCACAAAACTTTCTGCATTTTTACATTTTCAAAAAAAGCTTGTTTCCTCATAGGGACCTCAATGTAGGTCAGTGTTTATTTAGGTTGAAGTCCCCACCAGGATAGAAAAACATGAACACACACACAAACAAATGAAAACTTGATTAATTTCTCTCATCAATAGATCTGATCTGATCTGAGGATTTGTGTTAAGTCACAGGAAAAGGCTTTGCACTTCCTGTTCTACATTACTGAAGACACCTACGTTCAACTGTCTCTCTGTTCAACTGTTTCTCTGTCTTCTCTGCCCCTTCTCTGTAATTGATGCTCTTCAGGCTCTGCTCATGTAGAACATGTGAACATACATACACACACACACACACACACACACACACACACACACACACACACACACACACACACACACACACACACAAAAAAAAAAAAAAAGGTTTCACATGAATTAAATATTATCTATTATTTATTGAGTCAATGTGTATATGTATATATATATATATATATATATATATATATATATATATATATATATATATATATATATATATATATATATTTGTATGATTATGACAAAACATTTTGCTGAGCTGCATGTTCTGGATTGTTCTCACTGGTCTTTAAGAATGCTATATGAATACTCACCATCCTTACGCAGGACACACTTCCACAAACAGAAACAAAGGCAGAGAACCAGAAGAAACGCTACTGTAGTCACAGAGATCAGGATAGTAAGTGCTGTACCAACTGGTGAGAGAAGCAGAAAAAGCCACAGACTGATTGCTATTTTACAGCATTTGTTCTCAATTACTAATCTACTTGAAGAATAACTTCAGATTCAGAATATTTTATTTTTGAATGTTTCTTCAACTTCAGGCACTTTTATGTTGATTTTTAGAAATCTTTTAAGATTTTAACTGTTGATGTCCCTGCAATAACAGACCGGCGTGCATCTATAAATTATTGATTCAAGAACATTGTGTAAGTGAACTGCAAAAATGCACAGCATTTTTTTCCAGGCAAACCGTTAAAGAACTCAACATACACGTCTCGCGGACATCCTGTAGAATTCAACCAATCAGATGATGACTTTGAAACTTCATGAAGTGTTTCCAGATAAGAAATAGTCACCCATAAATAGTTATGAAATAGTCATCTAGCTTTGAGGTGTTTAGATATCTATATTAATAAAGCATATCCAGTCTGTTATCCACCCCAATTTTTTTTTCTTTTTTTTTCTTTTTTTTTCTGGTTGATTTATGGCTGTGTTTAGCTCTGAGGAAGAGTTTTAACCTTGGAGGTTCAAAGGAATATTTTCCATGGAACTGACACCAAGCAGACAAAGGATATCAGTACTGGCAGTTGCCCCCGAAATGGTATTGTTCACTCCCCTTGCAACTAGTTCGCCTGGTCATGTGTTCAATTGATTTCCCGCCGGTGAGTTGTTTCAGGGCACTGAACAGACAATTTCCTCCTGCTGAGAACACTGGATTAGGCATCTCTACTTATCTTGGCACAACTGATGATTTAGGAGACATCCTGACGCCCCATCTTCATTCAAGAAAGTAAAAGCTGCTTTAGGGCACCAAACAGAACGATTCTATATTAAGAACAAATTCAATTCTAGGATTGGTTTCTGACAATAGATCTAAAGGATGCATATTTTCATATTAAGATTTTGCCAAAACACTGGAAGTTTCTCATGTTCATTTTCAGGGGCGAAGCTTATTGAGTACTTCCTTTAGGACTAGCTCTGTCCCCACATACATTCATCAAGTGCCCGAATGCTGCTCTGGCTCTGCTGTGGCTCCAGGGCATCCGTGTACTCAACTATATTGATGAACTTGATGAAGGCACATCTGTCTCCTGCACATGTTGATTTGATTCTAACCACTGTGAGAGACATCAAGCTAGGCCAGCATCTTTCAGTACTGCAAATTTAAAGGCTGCTAGGTCACATGGCAGCAGCACCCAACAGCAGCAGCCTTTGGGTCTATTGCACATGAGACCTCTTCAGTTCTGGCTCAAAAGCAGAGGGTTTCATCCTCTGAATCATCCTTCTAGAGTCGTAAAAGTCAAGCGCCACAGACTTTGTGCTATTCTGCTTAAGAAGATGCCAGAATTCCTCAACAGAGGCCTGGCACTAAGGGTGTGTTGTCGTCACAAGTCTCTCATGGGCTGGGGTGCGGTTCTCGATGGGCAACCAGCCTGTGACCTTTGTGAGGGGCCTCATACATCATGGCACATAAATTGCCTCGAGATGAGGGCAGTGTTTTTAGCTCTGGAAAACTTTGTTCCACAGTTGAGGTGCTACCATGTGTTGGTCGGCACAGAAAACAACTCAGTAGTGGCTCCCTCGATAGCTCTACTCATGGGAGTTCTAGTAGGGTTCGCCAGGACTAGGTTTGCCTCTTTCTAGTTCTGACCGATCTAAGTTTGGTTTGCAAAAACTCTCCTGAACGGCCTCTCCTGGGGGATTCCAGTCCAGAGAAATCTTCAATCTAGAGTGCAAGGGACGATATTTCATCCCTGGCCGGCACCAGCTCATAGATTATGGTCATTCAGTTCAGGTAACTGAAACAATCATAAAATCTAGAACTGCTTCTTCTAGGAAGTTATAAACCCTGAAAAGGCAACTGTTTGTATCTTGGTGTGAGCAACATGATGTGGATCCAGTTAACTGCCCTGACAGTCCAGTACAAGAGCATCCAACAGCAGGGCTGGTTCTGACTACCTTAAAGGTGTATTCGCACATCTCTAGAGAGTTCTTCTCTGAGAATGCACCCTTTAGTGTCTCAGTTCTTTCGAGGTGCTAGATGTTTGCAGCCAATCTGCAAAGTGCAAGTTCCCTCCTGGGATCTAACAGTGGTTCTAGGAGATGCTGAATCTCCAAGTAGACACCTCCTGCTTAGACTTTGTTCCAGGTGATGTTAGAGATATACTGCTTTTGGGAAATGCAGCCCTGGCTGGTCAGCAAGTTATCTTGCAGGCTTTCTTCCCTCCGCCTTATGTGACACGAGATTTGTATGTCCAGTCCGTGCTTCGGGAATCTATGTCCACTGCTTAGGTCAGTGGTGTAGAACATCTCAGCTTTTGGTCTGTTTCGGTAGTCATAATAAAGAGAATATGGTCACCAAGCAGCGTATCTCGCATTGGATTACTGATAATATCCCCCTGTCCTATGAGGCATGTGGAATGGCTTTGCCTCTAGGACATACATTTTGCTAGCACATACATTTTGTGATGAATGTGCTGTGGCTGGATGGTTCCGATTCCCTGAGAGTGGAATGAGACGGTTATGCTTGTGCGTCTTCTTCAGACAAATTGAAACTGTCGACACACATTTCTGGAATTATTTAGCATTCTTATAGCCTCAATGCTACGATACAGCATCTCATTCCGCTCTCAGGGAACCGGGCTAATTCTCAGACATTTTCAGTTCTGAAAGCTACAGTAGGTTTTCATAGTACAATGAACCATTTACCTCAAACGATAAAGAAAAGAAAAATTCTATATTAACCATCGTAAGCAAAGTGCATAATAAAATAGTTCACACTCACTTTTAGTGTTCATTGAAACAGCAATGGCATTCTCCAGTCCTTTATGATGAACTAGACATTTGACAGAGACATCCTTCAGGAGTCCAGCCTGGATGGTCAATGTACTGATGACCAGAGTCGTGCCGTCACTCTGCTGGATAGCGGTGGTCACAGGTGGGCCAATGATCCGGTCATTCCCCTCCACATTCCATACTATTTCAGCCTGTGGCCGGGCGACGGCAGTACAGTTAGCCTCAATCACTCCGGGAGATGCGGTCTTGTAGCTTACTTGAGGTTTGGGTAGGACTGTAAATGTATATGATACAGGATATAGAATTTGTGTCTTACTCCCAGAGAGTTTAGTCTAGGGGTGTAAAACATTTTAAACATTTTATTTAGTCAGAATTCACAGCTACATGTGAATGACCATCAGTGAGATAGATGACTTAGACCTGCAGAGTGTGCAGTTACAGCATCCATAACCCCCACTGACATTAGAAATGGCCAAAATTGGCAAAATTGGATGATACTCTATTTGTTGTTAGGATGCCAAATATTTTAACAAATATTATAACTGTGGTTGTCAATATAAAAATGTTTTAGATGGTGTTGTGGCAATTTTCTAATCAGCTTCTGAAATAAGAGACAAATCTTTGTAAATTTAATAAAATGGTTTATTCTGTTGCAAAAGAAGAGGATCATACAGCCATGCAGAGCGATGTCTGTCAGACTAAACAATTTAATTTCCTCTTAAACCCTTCTCAAGGTCAGCATCTCTGCCCCTTTCTGTAATTTTCCACATATCCTCAAATAACCCCATGTGTCTTTCATGCAAACACCTCCGTGGATTTTAACAGTCAGGCATAGCAAACAGAAAACACATGCATGATCCTTTGATATATGGATAAATGTGAACTCTCATTCATAATGATTCAAATTAATTTTCTTCTATGATTAAATTTTCCCTTAACAGATGGCCAATCAAATAAAAAAGGCAGGTGTTACTGTTCACAGATACAGAACAGGAATTCTATATTTAAGGAATTCTATGTTTAATGTTGGAAGAGTGCAAGGTACGTGGCGCTAGCAACGCCAAGGTCATGGGTTCGATTACCAGGAAAAGCAAGAACTGACAAAATGTAAAACTGGATAAAAGCGTTTACCAGCAGAGGCCAACAAAGCCATGTTAACAAACCAAACCTTGACGCCTTGATCCCAACACAAAATCATGCATTTCCTCTGAATGGTAACCATTTGTGTTGGCTTGAAAAGCAAGAGTTGGCTTTGTACATAAACAGATCTGCATGCCATCTGAGTGTTTACAGCCCACAAAGTTTCACCAGTATTTCAAAGCTACAAAGATGTCTATTCAAAGCACAGCACTGGCCCAACAAGAGGTATATGCTTGTCATTCCAACAGATGATAAGCAATTCACATTCTTACAAAACCATGACCCCAGAACAATACAAGCTTGGCATGAATAAGAGATGAGTGAATGTAATTCTGAACCCGTATGACTTTCTTTCTTTCTTCAGTGGAACACAAAAGATATTTTGAAAAAAAAAATTTTTTCTTCATACATTGAAAGTTTTGTTGTTTTGGAACCACTGGCTGTCATTGTAAGACAAAGACATTCATCAACATTTCTGTTCCACTGTAGAAATAAAGTCATAGTTTGGAACAACACAAGGGTAAGTAAATAATTACATAATTTTAATTTGGGAGTAAATCATCCTTTTAAGTAATCATTGGTGGTTGCATACTTTAGTTTGAACAACTGCAACAATACAGAGCAAAATCAAAAAGTGAACATCAATCCGAGAGAGACAGGGCAGGAGAACAAGAGCATAACATAGAGAAAAGCACTGTGTTAGTGAAACAGTGACACAGTCATTCACTTTGGCCACAGTCTGAATAAATCATAGATCTCACAGTCTCACCCTCCTACAATCAGTTTCTTTCATATCTCTCTCTCTCTCTCTGTCCGTTGTCGCCATTTTCTCCAGTCCTGTGTGTTTAGCCTTGTCCTGCCCTCTCTACCACTCTGTGCTACAGCCCTACCAGCTGCATTGAGCTGGACTGTGTTTCACTCAGTTCAGAGCTTCTGTGTATTTGGTTAAAGCTAAGTTTTCAAGCTGTAGCCTGTGACGTGAATTTTTCCTTTATGTTTTATGCACTGAACAAAATTATAATCGCAACACTTTTGTTTTTGTCCTAATTTTTCATGAGCTGAACTCAAAGATCTAAAACTTTTTCTATGTACACAAAAGGCCTATTTCTCTCAAATATTGTTCACAAATTTATCTAAATCTGCGTTAGTGAGCACTTCTCCTTTGCCGAGATAATCCATCCACCTCACAGGTGTGGCATATCAAGATGCTGATTAGACAGCATGATTATTGCTCAGTTGTGCCTTAGGCTGGCCACAATAAAAGGCCACTCTAAAATGTGCAGTTTTATCACACAGCACAATGCCACAGATGTCACAAGTTTTGAGGGCATGCTGACTGCAGGAATGTCCACCAGAGCTGTTTCCCGTGAATTGAATGTTCATTTCTCTACCATAAGCCGGTATGGGCAGGCGTATTTTGTGGACAACGAACACAGGTTTATTCTATTGATGGCATTTTGAATGCACAGAGATACCGTGACGAGATCCTGAGGCCCATTGTTGTGCCATTCATCCACGACCATCACCTTATGTTACCTCACGTAGATGCATTTTTGTGGCGGCGCCTGAAAAGGCTGCGGCCCGGAGGCTTGCTCCAAACTTCATTTCTTTATACTGTACTTGTACATGTGTAATGACAAATAAACTTGAAACGTGAACTTGAATGTTGCAGCATGATAATGCACGGCCCCATGTTGCAAGGATCTGTACACAATTCCTGGAAGCTGAAAACATCCCAGTTCCTGCATGGCCAGCATACTCACTGGACATGTCACCCACTGAGCATGTTTGGGAAGCTCTAGATCAGTGTATATGACAGCATGTTCCAGTTCCTGCCAATATCCAGCAACTTTGCACAGTCATTGAAGAGGAGTGGACTAACATTCCACAGGCCACAATCAACAACGTGATCAACTCTATGCGAAGGAGATGTGTTGCACTTCGTGAGGCAAACGGTGGTCACACCAGATACACCAAACCTGACTGGTTTTTCACCACAAATTCAGCTGTTAAACATGATTATTTTGATGGCTTCAACAAAAGCATATAGGCTACCATTGATTAACAACCTCATAGATCACAGTAGGCCTGTCTTAAAAGGTTAATAAGTTATTGTTCAAAATCTATTTCCCTATGGAGAAAACCCAACTGTTACACTCTATTCATATTCGGATCTGTTAACAGTAAACACTGACTTCTATGATTTGATTGGCCATCTCAGTCATTTCGACACCGATGAGCGCTGTTAGCTCGCTGAGACAGATCAGAATTAAATTAAACTTTTAAATTGATTGTCATCTTAACAACAAACAGAGCAGCAAGTATATAAAATATTAGCATTATCCAATGAATTAATATTTCACAAAACCCAGAGGGACTTACCAAAAATAGTGAGGCAACTTATGGCACTCTTAATGCCATCCGGGTACGTGTGGAACTCACAGGTGTAGCAGGCCTCATCTTTAGCTTGGACCGGCCATAAAGTGAGCTCTGTGTCAGACAGGGAAGGGTTTAAGCTCACACGGTCCACAAACTCTTCTTCAATTACAGGGTCACTCTGCCTTGCAAAAAATGCAACTTCACGGGATTCTGCTTTATTCAAAATCTTCTTCCACAACACCTGCTTGACTTTCTCTGGCAGGGCATACCGACAGGCCAGAGAGACTTGTTTACCACCCACTGCAGTCTTATTGCCCTCTGGGATCACTGTTGCTGTAAAGCAATCAAAATAGGTTTCTATTATGCTAACAATGGCATAATAACAAATATATTTTATACATGTAATAGACATGCATACTACTATCTAGGGACTATGTCAATTGAACAATTGTATAGGCTTTGGGAGGGAGAGATCTTAGTGAGACCCAGATGATACGAATATTCAGGTCAATAGATGTAGCTATAAAGAGCATCCAGAATACAACCCCGAAATAATCAAAGATGTATTAAAGTGAGGGAAGGACAGTAGTCACCACATCCTCCCTAGAAATGATTGGCAGGTGCTGAGCATCCATGAGATGCTACATTCACATTCTGCTCCAGAATCCACAATGCAACATGCTGATGTGTTGTATTGTTCCCACAACTTTATTTTATATGTGTCAAAGAACAGAAACTGATGAGATAAACGAGTTGATTATCAGTATCAAAGCATGTCTAAAAAATTCAAGTAGGCCCTTGTACTAGTAAAGACACTTGTCTTTCCAATGTACATTCATTTAGCAGTTGCTCTAAATATCCTCCTGTGGCCCTGAAGCCTTAAACAGTCTAGCTCCTTTGTCTTAAACTGACGTTATATCATGCTATAATCCATCATGCTCTGTAAGGTCACAAAACTCTGGACTTTTGGTAGTACAGAGGTTATCAAAGTCTACTAAAGCTTTTTTTGCATTTGTCTCATAAACTCTAAAATAGCCTTCCTGATAATGTTCAGGGTCCAGACACACGTCTCTTTAGCCAAACATTTACATAATGCTTCTCATAAACTTGTACTAAAATTATAGCTGATGAAATGTTAATTATTTTCCTTTTGCTTCCCTGTTTCTGCAAACATGTGCAAGCTCCAGTTTGGATCCAGCCTTTGCGACGATTTCAGGCGAAGCAGACAATTGTGAAGACTTAAGATGACGCCCACTTTGGATCTGTTAATTTATCATTTAATTCCCAAATGTATCTATCAAATAAATTGGCATTTTTCAACTAATCTGGGCTTGTGTGAATGATTCAATGATTTACTCATTAAGACTTGTTGCCACCTACTGGTGTAACAATGTAATCTGCAAAATGAGTCAATGAAAAATCCCCACCATCAATTAAGATCCCAGTGTTGTTGGACTGTAGTGATGCTCACGTCAAATGGAAGTTGCGTAGATGCATTTTCCCAAAATACCTTGCTCAAGACTTACCTGTAACAGTAAGGCAGGTCTGTCCTTCCCTTGAGCCTTTTGGATAAACATCAAAGATGCAAGTGTAACAGCCCTCATCCCTGTAGCTGACACGTTTGATGGTGATGGCACTGGCATCTCGTGGCGAGGCCGCTAGCTCCACATGCTGTTGACCGCTCACGCTGTCTTGTTGACCAGGCTGGTAAGTGATTAATGTCTGGTTCTGCACATCCAGCCAGCGGATCTGATTAATTGATTCTCCTTTAGACTTGACAAGCGTACAGCTCAGAGTGAAGGGCTGTTCAACCATGGCCTCCAGACGTGCTGGAGCTGAGACCCTACCTGAGACACACCAATAATGAGACTAATCCAAATAAACCACTTACACACAATGAGATTACTCAAATCACACACCTTGTAGTCTGGACACCATTACCAAAGACACACAGATCTGTAGACATCTTGGCAAGGAGACCACAAACATTTTAGCCTAGTGGAAAGAAATACAGAAATACAGTATTTCAGTAACTATAGCATTATAGGTTATAGTTATATAACTATAACTATAACCATCTTATATTAAGATATAATTTTAACATTAAAGATGTTCAGTATTGTGTACCCTTTGTATTGAGGGGGCATTTAATAGTCCAGGTCAGTCTTGTGGAATTAAAATGAAGGTGATGATTTCTGTCAATTAGAGTCGTTTCCAACATCATACTGAAGGGCTGCCATCTGTGTTCACATTACAGACAAAAAGAACATTTATGAAAGTATAAATTAGTGAAAATACTCAGCTTGAAATGAGTTTTGTACAGTCACACTTTATATTAGGTGCCTTTAATGTACTTACATAAAACAATGGATAGGTACAATGTATTAATTGTGTTCATGTTGTATTGCAAAACACTTTTGCTGCTATAGATGTGGGATGCAGGTTGTTAGAGACAAGTTTGGCGGTATGGTTAAGTTTAATGGTGGCTTAAGGTATAAGGAAAGTGTCAAAAGTGTAATTATAGATGTAAACATAAGATTTATAGATTACAATGTAAAGAAAGATATGTACAATATGTGCATTGTATCAACTGATTAATTTAAAATGTGAGTACATAGTAGTTAAAATATAAAAGAGGGACCAATTTACTTTGCTTAAATATTTCTTTACCAAACTAACATTTTAATTATTACTTTTAAATTGATGATCTGGATTGGATAGAGAAGGAAAAACACTGTACAAGTGTCCAGTATCAAGCTCAAATATAAGATGAGTTTGCATGTTATTTCATAGACTTTAGAATTTCTAAAATAAATAAATAAATAAGAATGTATTTTTTTGTCCAGACCAAAGACTTTAGTCTTGATGTCAATGAATATTTAAGAAAAACATCATTAGTGTCATAACTACACTACAACAACAATCATGATATACACTCACCTAAAGGATTATTAGGAACACCTGTTCAGTTTCTCATTAATGCAATTATCTAATCAACCAATCACATGGCAGTTGCTTCAATGCATTTAGGGGTGTGGTCCTGGTCAAGACAATCTCCTGAACTCCAAACTGAATGTCAGAATGGGAAAGAAAGGTGATTTAAGCAATTTTGAGCGTGGCATGGTTGTTGGTGCCAGACGGGCCGGTCTGAGTATTTCACAATCTGCTCAGTTACTGGGATTTTCACACACAACCATTTCTAGGGTTTACAAAGAATGGTGTGAAAAGGGAAAAACATCCAGTATGCGGCAGTCCTGTGGGCGAAAATGCCTTGTTGATGCTAGAGGTCAGAGGAGAATGGGCCGACTGATTCAATCTGATAGAAGAGCAACTTTGACTGAAATAACCACTCGTTACAACCGAGGTATGCAGCAAAGCATTTGTGAAGCCACAACACACTCAACCTTGAGGTGGATGGGCTGCAACAGCAGAAGACCCCACCAGGTACCACTCATCTCCACTACAAATAGGAAAAAGAGGCTATAATTTGCACAAGCTCACCAAAATTGGACAGTTGAAGACTGGAAAAATGTTGCCTGGTCTGATGAGTCTCGATTTCTGTTGAGACATTCAGATGGTAGAGTCAGAATTTGGCGTAAATAAGAACATGGATCCATCATGCCTTGTTACCACTGTGCAGGCTGGTGGTGGTGTAATGGTGTGGGGGATGTTTTCTTGGCACACTTTAGGCCCCTTAGTGTCAATTGGGCATCGTTTAAATGCCACGACCTACCTGAGCATTGTTTCTGACCATGTCCATCCCTTCATGACCACCATGTACCCATTCTCTGATGGCTACTTCCAGCAGGATAATGCACCATGTCACAAAGCTCGAATCATTTCGAATTGGTTTCTTGAACATGACAATGAGTTCACTGTACTAAAATGGCCCCAACAGTCACCAGATCTCAACCCAATAGAGCATCTTTGGGATGTGGTGGAACGGGAGCTTCGTGTCCTGGATGTGCATCCCACAAATCTCCATCAACTGCAAGATGCAATCCTATCAATATGGGCCAACATTTCTAAAGAATGCTTTCAGCACCTTCTTGAATCAATGACATGTAGAATTAAGGCAGTTCTGAAGGCGAAAGGGGGTCAAACACAGTATTAGTATGGTGTTCCTAATAATCCTTTAGGTAAGTGTAAATGCTTTGTTTATTTTAAGAGGTCAAAATTATTCCACAGGGATTATATAAATATAGACAAATACTTGGTTTTTGGATTTGCTGAGAACAGTTAAATAACAAACGTTTATTTTGTATTATTATTTTTACATTTACATTCATTAAACAAATATTTTTTTATGTATATCTGATTCAAAATAACGTTTAAAAATTGAAATAAAATGTAAGGATAGTAAACGTTAGACCTTGATTATTAATAAACTGAAATTGTATCTGATAGTGCCTTTTGGGAAAATTAGATAATAAAATGAGGCTAAAGTTTGATATGAAAGTAGCCTAAGATGGACTCTTACATACCTCTATGTGGTGTAGATGCCCTCTGCTCTCAGCTGTATGTACATGCGCAACACACTCTTCAACACACTGAATCAACTGGACTGCAAACGGTGCTTTCTCCACCCATCACTAACACACTGTATATGCCAACGTCAAGCACGTGGTGGCTCTGTCTAAATACTCATTGAGCTGCCTACTGAGACAGCATTGTCAGGCATCATAGGCATCTCAGCTCGCTCACACATACGCAAATGGCACTATAGTGCCCAAATACAAAACTAAAAAAATCAAATAAAACAGCCTTGTAATGTATAAAAATATATTTTAGCTTGTGTTGTATTTTAGCCTGGCCTATAACATAGCTTCTATTGTGACAGAATTATACACTACAGTATTCATGTATTTTAATGATGCTTATATTTTTTTCATTATTGATGTACAGAGTTATGTACTTGCACGTTTTATTTCATTTTTTTGGTCCCACTTTGTATTAGTTTGTATTATTTAACTGTACTAACATTTAAATTAATAATTTGATACAATGCACTTATTATGTATATACATGTTTTTACAGTGTTATATTAAAATAAATACTTGAATGTAATTACATCTTTACACTGTTGACCCTTCCTTTCCCTTTTTAATCGTTGAACCTACAAACCTAACCTTACCTGTATCCCACCTCAATAGCAGCACAAATGTTGGTTACACTTTATTTTACAGTATGTGTACTTACAGTGTACTTACCATGAAAGTACTGTGATAACTACATTGGTTAAATTTAGCGATATGGTTCAGGGTTAGTACCTAGTTATTGTAATTTCAAGACTGTAAAATAAAGTGCTACGGCAGTGGGGTTTTGGGGTGGGGTGGCTGGCTTGGCCACGGACCCCATGGACATCCCTGTGCCCCCCTCCGGACCGAGGGAGATGGACTTGATAATAGCGTGTAATTTTCTCACTCAAACCATTGCTGCCTTCTGCTGCTTCTGCTACTGATTGCTTTTAGAGGGAAAAGCTGCCCATAACTGCTGGTCTAGGATCTGTAATCCTCTGTAAGAATACGTAATAATAGCATATTATTAGCAAAAAGGAGTTGGCAAAAGATGCAGTACGTATCTGTATTCACACTCGTCAAAAGATTAAATTTCCAACGCGCTTTCGCTTTTGTAAGGTCCATCCGTTAGCCCAAGGACGGAATCTAACGGCCTGGTCGAAGGACTTCTGCGTGTTCGTCTTCTCAGCACTTCTGTTGGATTCACTTAATTTATGACCATCGAATTTTAAATCTGACTCCATGAATAATTTGATCTTACTCCAATTCTTTGTAACTTTGTTACATTTGTTACATTTGTAACTTAACAGCTGATCATAAGTTTAGTTGTGATTTAATTTAGATCGTTGATTTCTCTTAGTATCTCTTAATTTCAAATACTCGTTCCTCCATGGGACCCGGAGTCGCTCAGAGGATAATGCTCGCGATTATAATTACATTACCTCACGGACGCAAATTAGTCAGTTCTGATATTACAGAGGATTACAGAGTGAACTATTTTACCTTTAAGTGAGTCGCAAATGCTTACTCATAACAGAAAGTGTAATTTTAGCAATAGTCACGAGAGCTGTAACTTGATAATAACAGTGACACCCAGAAATCAGATTGCCCCTCATGCTTAGCGCCATGCTCCGGTCATGGGGTCCTCGGTATGAATCTGCCCTGACAGAAAGATTTACGGAAACTCCTACAAAACTCCTCATGCGACACTACTTGAGTAATGATTTATGAAAATACAGAATAAATCAAGATTAACATTTATTTTGGCCAGACAGAACTTAAAGAACATAATTAAACATGAATCCATGGTACACAACTTTCAGCATAAAATACAATTAAGTGATATGAAAATAGTTTCAAAGAGTCATATCTGGCACAATACATACAGCGTGTGTGAGTGTCTCTTATGACACTGACACAACACTGCATGGGGCTTCTGTCTACAGAATGTTCCCCAAATGGCAGCCCTGCTACCCTTCCTTAAATACCCAGACCAGAACAAAGGGTTGTAACTATTTGCAACACAAACACCTAGTTTGGGGGAAAGATCAGATATCTTTGGAGAGACCACTCAAAAAGAGAACACAAGTCTCATATGTTTCAATCTTTCTAACCCTATCAGTGACTTCAGTGATGTTGAGACCATTTTACCAATCGCACTATGACCTTTAAAAAGACACCAGACATGAAAGGGATAAAACAATAGATTCACAAGATAAATCATATGTAGTATATCTGCATTCTGGGACTTGAATCAGGGGGAAGGGGAGGAAAGGGAGGTAGAGAGGGGGAGAGGGTTTTGGTCAGGGCGGTGTCCTACAGTTTCTCTGTGAGATCTTCTCTTCAGATTGAGTTTTATTGTTTTAATGCAGGGTGTTGGATCTCAGCTTTTGTCTTAGCAGTAAAACCGGTCCTTACACTTTGTTGAGTAATGTAGCCAATCACAGACATGTTTGTTGATTTCTACAATGCAATGGCAACTCCCCGCTGGAGTTTTGCACATGCTCTAAGTGTGGATGTAAATAAGAGATTCATTGTCCTGAGCTTCACTGATTAATATAATGGAACTTTGTGAGAGTGTGTTCATTGAATGAGTGACAGCTTTTAGTGATTATAAAGGGAGTGCTCTTAGCGCGCTGTCTAGGTGATATTAAAAATAATGAATAGGCCTATAATATATTCAGAATTTTAATAAAAATGTTGTTTTCAATTTGTCACGGTTCATGGATTCACCGTCTCGCCCTCACGTGGTGCGGGCTGGTATGAGTTTGTGTGTGTGTGTGGGCGTTACTCGTTATCGGCTGATTAGCGGATCAGCGCCAGCTGTTCCTCATGTAGCATCCTATTTAATGTCTGTGTGAACATGTCTTGTTCGTCAGATCGTTTCAGGCTTGCATGTGTCTTCGGCAGAGCTCTTTAGCTCTCTCTGTGTCCTGAGGCTTCAGAGGTTTGGTTCCGTGTTTCCTGTGAGTGGCTTCTTTGGACCTTCTTGGATCATCTGTTGCCCATTGCGTCCCTGCGTTACCAAGCCTGTCTCTGTGTCCATTCTTGACAAGTGTCCATCCATCTGCATATACATGCGGGATGATAGAGATAAATATTTATGTATCGAAATCAGGCTCATATACAAACCCGATTCCAAAAAAGTTGGGACACTGTACAAATTGTGAATAAAAAAGGAATGCAATAATTTACAAATCTCATAAACTTATATTTTATTCACAATAGAATATAGATAACATATCAAATGTTGAAAGTGAGACATTTCAAAATGTCATGCCAAATATTGGCTCATGTTGGATTTTATCAGAGCTACACATTCCAAAAAAGTTGGTACAGGTAGCAATAAGCAATGTACATATAAGGAACAGCTGGAGGACCAATCTGCAACTTATTAGGTCAATTGACAACATGATTGGGTATAAAAAGAGCCTCTCAGAGTGGCAGTGTCTCTCAGAAGTCAAGATGGGCAGAGGATCACCAATTCCCCCAATGCTGCGGCCAAAAATAGTGGAGCAATATCAGAAAGGAGTTTCTCAGAGAAAAATTGCAAAGAGTTTGAAGTTATCATCATCTACAGTGCATAATATCATCCAAAGATTCAGAGAATCTGGAACAATCTCTGTGTATAAGGGTCAAGGCCGGAAAACCATACTGGATGCCCGTGATCTTCGGGCCCTTAGACGGCACTGCATCACATACAGGAATGCTACTGTAATGGAAATCACAACATGGGCTCAGGAATACTTCCAGAAAACATTGTCGGTGAACACAATCCACCGTGCCATTCGCCGTTGCCAGCTAAAACTCTATAGGTCAAAAAAGAAGCCATATCTAAACATGATCCAGAAGCGCAGGCATTTTCTCTGGGCCAAGGCTCATTTAAAATGGACTGTGGCAAAGTGGAAAGCTGTTCTGTGGTCAGATAGATCAAAAATTTGATGTTCTTTTTGGAAAACTGGGATACCATGTCATCCACTAAAGAGGACAAGGACAACCCAAGTTGTTATCAGCGCTCAGTTCAGAAGCCTGCATCTCTGATGGTATGGGGTTCATGAGTGCGTGTGGCATGGGCAGCTTACACATCTGGAAAGGCACCATCAATGCTGAAAGGTATATCCAAGTTCTAGAACAACATATGCTCCCATCCAGACATCGTCTCTTTCAGGGAAGACCTTGCATTTTCCAACATGACAATGCCAGACCACATACTGCATCAATTACAACATCATGGCTGCGTAGAAGAAGGATCCGGGTACTGAAATGGCCAGCCTGCAGTCCAGATCTTTCACTCATAGAAAACATTTGGCACATCATAAAGAGGAAGATGCGACAAAGAAGACCTAAGACAGTTGAGCAACTAGAAGCCTGTATTAGACAAGAATGGGACAGCATTCCTATTCCTAAACTTGAGCAACTTGTCTCCTCAGTCCCCAGACGTTTGCAGACTGTTATAAAAAGAAGAGGGGATGCCACACAATGGGAAACATGACCGTGTCCCAACTTTTTGAGATGTGTTGATGCCATAAAACTTAAAATCAACTTATTTTTCCCTTAAAATGATACATTTTCTCAGTTTAAACATTTGATATTTCATCTATGTTGTATTCTGAATAAAATATTGAAATTTGAAACTTCCACATCATTGCATTCTGTTTTTATTCACAATTTGAACAGTGTCCCAACTTTTTTGGAATCGGGTTTGTAAATGTCAGGAAAACACGATTCCTGGCTGCATGTCAATATCCATGGATCACTGGATCTTTGGTAAGTTGTAAGGTGTTCCGGTGGGAAAGTCACGTCAATGCATACCCTCTATAGGGAAGGAAATGACACAGAACATGACACATGAAACAAAACACAGACACATGACACAGAAACAAACAAAAAGCCACGCGCTCACACAAACACATAAGACAAGTAGAAGAGCACAACAAACAAACTTTCATCCGCCAAGCACTCAAACAGAGAAAAACAAGACTGACAGAAGTGCATGGAACATGGATGTCTTGACTTAACACTGAAACTGAACCAAAACAAGTGTCAGAACCCAGACACCATGCCCTGAACACACAAAAAAACAAGACACAAGAGCACACAACCCAGAGACCAACCACAAAGCCGTACATTCACAAAAAGGACAAGACAAACAACACATGAGTGTCAGGATCCTGCTGTCACGAAACCAAGAATACAACAAATCAAGGTGACAGAACTGTTGGCTGAACTGTAGTTTCTTTAGCATTGGTTGAAGACAATTTAAAGTGTTCCGAAGACAAACAAAGGTCTTACGGGTTTGGAACGGCATGAGGGTGAGTAATTAATGACAGAATTTTCATTGTTGGATGAACTAACCCTTTGATATGTATGTCTTAGTCTAATACATAAAGGCCTGGTTTTACAGACAGGGCTGAGTAAGCCAGGATTAGACCTTAGTTCAATTAGACATTTCAGTAGCTTTTATAAACGTGCCTTAGAAAAACACATCAGGGCCTACTGGTGCATCTTGAGACTAAATATTTTAAGATATGTCAGTGCTTGCAATTTAAACTTTAGTTGAAACTGTAAAAAGACCTCACACTGTTGTCAGGCTGACCTCTAGTGTTCACAATGGGCCTGACAATTGTATACAAATCGGAATTGATAAAGAAAATCTTTTTTTTTTTTTTTTTTTTGTCCACATATTTCTGTTTTAGTTTGCCTTGGTCTATCTCAAGTTGGATTCCACACCACTATTAAGGCTCTTATTATAAAAACTGCTCAGTAACGAAAATACAACAGAAGTAGAAAAGTGAAAATGAACAAATCAGTAGTGGTATTTTTGTTAGCCATCAAATGCTTTCTGTATTGACACACATAAGTGTGGGTTCTTTACTAGTAAGACACCACAGTCGAAACAAAAGATGGCTTCATAGATCAATGTTTACAGTAAATGAGATGACATCAAAAAGCATGTGCACCAATTTCTAGTTGGCAGTAATTTCTGCATAGCAGCCTTGACCACAACACACTACAGATTTCACAAACTTTTCGGCCTCATCTATCACATTCACCAGTATTCAAAAAGAAAATACATTTATCATTAGTCACTTTGTTAGTTTTATTCAATGTTTAGTTTGTTGGTTGAAGGTGCAAATCTGCACACATTTAATAAAGCACACAACTACAGCATTTTTCATATAGTTATAAAGAGGTCAGTTAACCACTGTTGCTGGATTATCACAGAACCACTGTTGAAATCTGAGAGACATTGTCGCTAGATTTAGAGATTTTTCAGACCCACTGTGTAAACAAGCCGTTTGCTCTTATACAGAGAGAGGAAACATTGACATCAAGTGTGCAGGTTTTCAAAGATAAGGTTCAGCATATGAAGTATTTACATTGAATCAACTGCATGGAAACTAATTGAAAACACATTTCAAATATATACACAAACACACACTGCTTGCAGCTGTTCATTTTCTGTTGCAAAACACTTTTGCTGTTATTGATATGGGATACAGGTGGTTAGGGACAGGTTTGGTAGTATGGGTAGGTTTAAGGGTGGGTTAAGATGTAAGGCAAGGGCCTGATCCGAGCGCATGGTCTGAAGCGCATGGCGCAGATGCACTTGTGTGCCCGAATCCATTTTTATTAGTTTAACGATGAAAAAAACAGTTTGCTTGCCAGGAGCATGGTCCAAAAGGGTTGTACCTATTCCCTTAATGAGTCATGGGCGTGTTTTGGGCATAATGTGCAATAAACAAATCAGTTTCATCTCCCATTCCCTTTAAAAGTCAGTTGCGCTAGTAGCTGATTCGCTATTTACATGGCAGATTTTGTGACCAGAAAGACTGACCGCTTCTCCAGAGAGGAATCCTTTTATTTTTTTATATTTAAAAATGTTTGTGTGCTGCTGTGCCCTGTGTGTGTAATAAGCAGAGTGTACGCACGTTGTGGACCCGCCTATAGGCGCATAGTACTAACACACCCTTTAAATAACACAAAAAAAAACTGCGCCATTCACTGTAGACCAGGTTTTTGCTGGTTAATGGTGCAGTCGTTTTCATTTGCCTCAAAATAGCCAACAATGTGCCCCCGAACACACCTCGTTCTCAGACAAACACGCCCATATGTGAACAGATGGGTGCAAGTGGATTTGAACACATGAACATTTGAACAAATTAATTAAATTAACATTTAAACAACGTGGCGCTGGATGTGAAAATGATAACTGCGTCAGGCTGAAACTAGCAAAAAACTCTTGCATCGTGCCTGCTGGCGCATTGCGCCGGGTGTATGATAGGTAGGGTTGGGTACCGAAACCCAGTGCCATATCGTACCTATATAACCGGTATGTACCGGACCGAATCAGAACGCAGATTTCGGTTCCTCATTTCGGTGCCACTTAAATTCAAACATGCTTTCGCGCTTTGACTGGCGCCGAGCCAGAGACAGACACGCTCAGCGCTCATCACATATCACAACTATGCAGTGTTTTCAACCACATCATGTTTATTTTAGGTTTAAGACATTTAAATGCACATAAGTACTAGCAAAAACACACACTGATGTCTATGGAAGCGGCAATAACAATCCTTTCAGACAGTTATAATTTGACTACGTGTCTTATTTACATTAAATACACATTATATAGTTAACTATATGGTTTATTCTGTTCTTCTCCCAGTCCACCGTTCACTTTCATGTATTTTGTGAGACGTGATGTAAATCTGAGGCACGAAAACTTCATGGCGGCGCCCATTGCGCATTATAGATCAACTAACACACGTTCACTTACACATATTTGAAAATCAGAATATCAGATCGCTCATGACATAGTTAACAAGTTTGTGTATTTTGTATAAAAAATCAAAAATGGAATAAAACCAATAGCCTACATCTGTGATACAGCGCTAGTGTGTCAGCTGTGTGTCATGTGAGAAGCACGACACGTCACCATGGAAATAAGGCAATGCGTTCTAAAATATTTAGCCAAGGAATATGGTCATATTTCTCCAAAATAATGCTGAACCTTGAAGATGGTTTGTAGCATACCAAGAATACAGACTATGCTGTTATTTAGTGTTAAATTAGGCCTATTGTAGTTGGGTTAGGTTTTACTGTGAATTTAAGTGAATTTGTTGTGTTTTGTATTTATTTATTTATATTTATATATTGAAGTATACTTTAAAGTTTGAATAAATTGTTCAATTTAAAGAATTTATTTATTTATTTTAAATTTATTTTATTTTTTTTTGCAAATGCATCATCACTGCCGCACTCTATATATTTATTTCTAAGGAACAAAAGAGTTAGTTTACCCGCTGCAGCATCATCATGGGTTTTTAACATCTTTGCTAATTAGGGGGGCTTTATCTGATTTTATGACCTGACGTCCTTCTGCCCACCTGTGACCTTCTATTTCCTTGCGTTATAAGTTGTCTTATTGGCGTAGATGGGTTCTTCTGCAAAACAGAGCAAAAACAAAATCTGATTAGGTAGTAGCATTTCAAATGTTTTTTTTTTATTTATTTTTTTATTTTTTTATGTACTTTGATTATGCATTTTTAAATAAATACTGTCCTGTAACATGTATGTTCAGTTTTGTGTTTTGCCTGCTTAGGTTTCTAGTCTGTTTCCCTGGTTGTTGATTAGTTCCCACACCTTTTCAGTTTTATCCTTGATTACATGTATTTAACCCCTGTGCTTTGTTCAGTTCTTTGTCGGGGTATCATCAATGTTCATGTGGTTATTATCCTCGAACTCCTGACTTTTGGATTTATTTAAGACTGTTTTTATTTCTCCACATGCTCTTTATTACACCCATGTGACACCTACAAAGGCAATGCAGTAACTACACCAACATTGGAAGAGAAAAACAGTTTGAGTTTTTAGACGTTTTGATTGAGTTATTAAGTGGGTTTTGATTGAGTTTTCCCACTCCATTTTTACTGAATCTGAGCATCTTCACCCCATATGTCACTGTACAGATCATAGTTTAGACACCCAATTTTGATCATAACTAAATTCTTACAAAACGTAAAAGATTTCATTAGATAAAATGTAACATTTTAGCCTGACTATTGAATGAGTCATATGGACCAAATGGACCCACTTTATATTAGGTGGCCTTAACTACTATGTACTAACATTTAAATTAATCATTTGATACAATGCTCTTATTGTGTACATGCATGTTTTTACATTGTACTTACATTAAAAAAATTACCTGCATGTAATTACATCTGTAATTAATTTCTGTAGTTACATTTATAATTACACTGTTCTTCCTTCCTTCCTTCCACTCTTCTTGCCTTCCCTTACACCTAACCCTACCTTTAAACTCACCCATACCACCACACCTGTCCTTAACTGTACATGTATCCCACCTCAATATCAGCAAAATTGTGTGTAATACAATATGAACACAATAAATACATTGTACTTATTTTTTGATGTAAGTGCATAGTAGTTAAGGCCACCTAATATAAAGTGAGACCGACCAAATTTCTGGATAGTACTTTTATGAAGCTTTATGGAGATTTGACATTTTGGAGCATAACCACACTAGGTCACATACTCAATTTCATTATAATGGAAAAAAGGAAAGAAACATATATAGGATCGGTGCAACATTAGGGTGAGTAAGTGATGCATTGAAAACATTTTAATTTGAAGTATCCCTATGATTAATATATAAGAGAGTAATAATAAAATACAATAACACTTACCTGAAGTGCAGCAACACTTTTTTCTGCATTTGAAGATGAAAATAGTAGCTACAATTAAGAGGATTGCAAGTGCTGAGCACACAGGTATTGTGATCAATGCTGTGCCAGGAACGTGGGTTTCTACAGCGAAAGGAAAAGAAAGAAAACTTAATGTTCATGAGCCATAACAATCTGTATGATGTATGTATATATGCAGCATTGTCCATTACCTTTCAAGTGGATTTTGTATTTTTGTTACTCTGTTGCTTAAGGTCATGCTATAAAGAATAATAACAAATTCCAAGTATGGGTTGCCATACTTGGCCGTCACTTCACTTAAAAATGTTTTACTACTCATTCTTCACGGGGAAGTGACATATAGCTTTGCAGTTGCACAATGGTTGTACCATCATTTTAAAAGTCTTTGTTGAATTTTTAGGTGACTGAGCAAAGTGTGAAGGCTGTTGTTATGTAAGGAGTGGAATGTGCATTTAATGTTCACGTTAAATGAAATGAAAAAAAAAAGGTACCTGATGGTTGCAATGTTGAAGTGCACAGTGTGCTATTTGGTGGCACAGTCTTCAAGTCTTCAGCAGAGAAAACAAATGATTATTACCACAAAATATAAAAATACACATGCCTTACTGAATACATTGATGATATTGTTATTGACTAGCTTCTGCCAGAGATAATTACTCTATCATCCTATTGTCTGATTATCTTGAGAAATGTCCTTGAGTTATTTGTGAGATAGAAAAGAAAGGTACCATTAAATACTTGAAGAAAAATCTGCTCTATGTGCATCCTTTGATCATCGAAAATGATGGTGCAAGAGTAGTTCCCAGAGTCTTCATCTTTAATATTTTCAATGTGAAGTGTACCATTCTCTGTTATTTGTATCCCAGTCCTCTTGCGGAAATGTTTTGAATGGTGTGTATTGAGATTGATCCTGGCCAACAGGATGGTTTGGTTTATTGTATGGTATTTCCATTCGATCGAATTAATGGTCCCCAATGGAAATTTAGGGAGAGGAAATATTACAGTCTGTCCCTTCAGTATGGATGTGTGTATACCTTTTACAAGAGAGAGAATCAAGTTATTAATTGATAAGCGTGTTAATGGCACATATTGCAGTCAAGCCATCAATTTTAGAACAACAACCCTAAAGATGCTTTATATTTCATTAACACAGTTAACAATAACTAAAGCATTGAAATATTTAGAGATTGTTTGCTTCAGGATAGAAATTAAAAGAGCTTTTGCACCTGTACATGTGAAGAGTCAAGTAAACAACATGTAGCAGTATCCACAAGTTCACACTTACAAATAGTCAGAAAAACTGTCGAGGAATATAGGTGAGTTGAGTATATATATATATATATATATATATATATATATATATATATATATATATATATATATATAACAATGTCAGGTAGCATTACATTTACCTCAGAAGTCATTCAGTGTCCACATGGCAATGAATTGAATTGTAATACAATATATTGTACTATAGAGGCTTGTATTAATATTTATTGTATAAGCTATTCTAATAAATTTCTGCAGCTGTATGTTAATGTTTATTATTTCTTACATAATTACATGCATAAAGAAATATATTTTGTCTTAGTTTAGTTACGTTACCTGTGTCTGCACGACTTGGCAGTGTGCACTAGACACACCCACATCTACGATTTCAATATATGACTTATCCTCTTCGAAAAGACCATAAACATTACAGAAAACAGCTGAAGTAACTATTAATTTACATACATATATCATAAAACTAATCCTGTGAGACTGATATGCTGCAAATCGTGTGATTTTAGGTCAATGTTTTGGCTGTACGTCAATGATGCCCTCTGTCGTTAGAGAATAGTAAGATGACCGCTCAAACACTTCCGGTGGCTTCACCGCCTGATGGCAGTTTAGAATGTAATGAGTAATCCAGTCATTTATATAGATCAGTGGTTGGAACTTAAAACTGTGGGACAAAACCCAGTGGATGCTTGCCATGTCTATGTGGTGTTTTTAATGCTTTAAGACAAACCATGTGCAAATTCATCAGTCAACACCATTGCTGAGTCTTTTCTACTTAAAACTGCAGTGTACCAAAGGCAGTCATGATACATGTCCACCTCCAACGGCAGTAGAGCTTAGTTCACCATGAACCTCCTCTGCTAACGGATTAATCTTGAAGTGAAAAGACTGACCATGCGTACAATGGACCCACAGTTGAGGTCAGTGCGAGAGGCAATCAAGTCAAGTCCGGTGGTCCCAAGTTCAAATCCAGTAGTTCCTGAGATCATCCCTCTGTCCACTGTACTTCCTGTATTTGCCACTGCTATGCTGTGTGTGTGAGCTTCATATACTTTCTCTGAAGCGGTGGTGACTGCGTCTTTTCCTAAACTCTCTAATTTACAACAGCTTCCTATTTCATGGCAAAACATCAAACTCTGTCAGGCTGTCACTGACACGCCGTTCAGTGACAACTCAAGATCTTCACAATTTAACATCACCAAGGCCTTTAGATTAGACTGACAAAATATGTTGATCTGGTTAAATCTCAATGAGTTAATCACAGTGTAAAACATGCCAGTTTCTGTTGCCAGCAATTGGCGCTATGACTGTAACTGAATATTGGCATGTAGATGTCTTCAGGCCAGGACTCTAATAAAACGTGAAGTTTGGGACAGATCGGACATTGTATGCCCAAGTTACAACAACTTCCTGTTTCATGGCGAAACATCAGATTTTGTCAGGCCACCACAGAAGCCCTTCAGCAAAAACTCAAGATCTTCACAATTTAATGTGGCAAAGGCCTTTAGATTAGACTGACCAAATATGATGTTTATCTGATAAAATCTCTAGGAGGGGTTGGTTAAAGTAGGAAGTTTGGAAAACTGCAAAAATTTTGCAGAGAAAATTCCAAATATCTCACTTCCTGTTAGGTTTTCAGATTTTGCTCCCAGGGACTTTTTGGTAGGTATTGGGCTGTTACATGTGTCTACCAAATTTCATACTTTCATACAAACGAAAGGTTTAAATTAAGGTTGAACTACTGGAGTCACATGAACTATTTTAACAATGTCTTTCCTACTTTTCTGGGCCTTGAAAGTGTTCATTAAATTGCTGTCTATGGAGGGGTCAGAGAGCTCTCGGATTTCATTAAAGATATATTTATTTGTGTTCCAAAGATGAAAGAAGGTCTTACAGGTTTGAAATGATATGAGGATGACATTTTGGGGTGAACTAACCCTTTAAATAAAACCTTCAACCACCCAAATACACACTTAAAAATTAAAGATACAAAAGGGAGTCATTGAAGAACCATTTTGGGCTCCACCAAAGAACCTTTTGGTGAAATGTTCTTAAAAGAACCATTTTGTCTTAGTGTGAAGAACATTTCAATATTCTGAAGGAACTTTTTCCACTAAAGAACCTGTTGTGTAATTGAAAGTGGGTGTTCTTCAAGGAACCATATATGCCAATACAGAACCTTTATATGTAAGAGTGTAGAAAAGCAATGTCTCCACATCTCTGTGTTCAAATTGACCACTAAAACACTGCTGATCCTAAATAATGTGTGAAATAAATCTTCTTTGGACTATAAAGAATGATTATTGTTGATTTCTTTGAAAAAAAAAAAAAACATTTATTAAGTCAAGTCAAGTCAAGTCACCTTTATTTATATAGCACTTTTAACAAGTCCAATTGTTTCAAAGCAGCTTCACATTGTTAACAGGAAAATAATGCAACAGAATTTGTACAGCCGTTCTGGTGAAACGGTGATGTTATCCAGCTAATTTCAAGTATCATATAGTGTCAATGCGGGCAGATCGGTAATATAGATGAAATTTAGGTGTCCCCAACTGAGCAAGCCAAAAGCCAGTGGCAACTACTTAACAGCATTATATTGTAGTAAAAAAATACTTTGTGGTCTGAATAAAGATTAAGTTTTGTTAAAAAAACACTATGATGTACATTCAGCTATTGTTTCATAAAACAATTTGACAGGCTATCATAAAGCAATAGTGTTTAATCATAACCCAACTTAAAAATAATACATAAGAGTATAACTCTCACCCAAAGTAAGCTGCAAGAGAGTCAAGAAGATGATGCACCGATAATTTTTCATCCCTGCTGAAATCCACCATAAAGAAACGTGTCTGACATCAAAGTTGCCAAATACTTGCCGTCTTAGACTGTTCAACAAAAGTGTGATCTACTTTTATGATGGCAGAAAGTGGTAGAGGTAGTTTTATGTATACACCATCTTTGACGTATTCTTGTAGAGGCTTTAAGCCCCCCCCCCAAACCACACACACAATCAATGTTTTGTAGCGGGTTTTTTTTTTGTGTGTGTGTGTGTGTTTTTTTCCTACGGACCCCTAAGAGTCTGATGGAATCTCATGCTAATCAAAATATTGAAAAAAACATTTTATGTTCCTCATTGAGCTTAAGGCGTAAACTTAGGCAGATTGCAAAAGAAAATCAATAATATTTTTCCATATTATAAAGCAATTTATGGTCATTAAGACATGATTAAGACTTATGGTTAGAGTATTATCTATTGTCTGTTCTTGAAGGAAATGCTTAACTTCCTGTGCCTGACAAGCATCAACTGAATGTCAGAAACCAAACATCATATCATTGAACACACATAGATGCTATAAATAGTTGTGTACACTTTCTTTGCTTTTGATTCATGTACTTCTCTAAAATGTGCAATCTACTAGATTAAATTATTTGTGGTGAATGTGAACCAATTAAGTACTCTGAAATTACTTTCGCTGAAACTGTAGTTCCCTTTCGTCCAGTCACTCCGAGTAACGTCAGTGACTGACGAATGGGGGTTTCGCTTAGAAGCCTATCATCTTCGAGATCTAAGAAAGCGCCCAATGGCAGTGCCAATGCCATGGGCATGCGGAATTTGCATGCGTAACTCCACCCCACCGCGTGGGTATATAAGGAAGTACGCAAAGCACATTGCATTATGTTTCTGCTTCGGAGCCAAGAGTACCTACTCTTCACTCCGCAAAGCCTTCTGAGTTAAGTTGTCAGCCTCTTCGAGATGAGCAGCCTTCCAGTCGGTGTTGGTGTTACAGCACGTTCCAGTGATCGCATACTTCCAGTCTGCTGATCTGTGCAGTGGTCTGCATCCAGCTGGTGTGCGTTTCCCTGGGTGCTTCGGCATTGACTGCAAGGTTTTCCTCTCACAAAAGAGCTCACACGTGACGCGTCCTTTTCAGGATGTCTCGCCCGTGTGCTTCTGGGTGCGGCTGGTCTCTGCCGCCCTCTGATGGGCACATGCACTGTCTGGCGTGTCCCCAGCCCCGCAGCCCACGAAAAAACACCAGGCTAAGCGGCACTCCTGACGCGGACAGCTCAGGGATGGGCAGTTCTTTCCAGGAGATGGCAGCAGGACCACTCCTTCCCCTGGAGGAGGGCTGGGGGAGAATCTTTTGTTCCGCTGTTGGCCCCCGGGCCAGCAGCACCCCAATGGTGTTAAGGAAGGAACTGACACTCCCATCCCTGAGCACCCAGAGACCGGTGACGGCAGTGTCCGGTTCTCGTCCCTCTCTGTCAGCCTCCTCTCAGAGCAGACCCCCGTGGAACGCTCATCCTTCCCTGGTCTCCTCTGTCAGGATGCAGCCGCTGACCGTGCCCCCACACTGGGATGCTATGCCTCCCATGTCCGGGCCGGCCACGCTGCCTCGCTGCCCCACCCGGGGTACGTCTGTGGTCCAAATTACCCTGCTGGTGCAGTTCTTGGGAGCCTGGCTACAGCTTCCCGGACTGTCCCGCTAGGTTGCGAGGAACATCAGGCTCGGCTATGCGATTCAGTTCGCTCAGGCTCCTCCTCGCTTCCGGGGAATCCGATACACCATGCTGGGGCCCAATGCTCTAGTCATGCGTGCGGAGATCACCTCTCTGCTGGCGAAGGGCGCGATCGAGCCGAAATGGAGTCCTGCTTTTACAGCCCCTACTTCATTGTACCCAAGAAAACCGGTGGGTTACGACTAATCATGGACCTGCGCGTCCTGAACCGATCCCTTCACAGGCTTCCGTTCAGGATGTTGACAGCAAAAAACCTTTTTGAATGCGTTCGTCCAGCAGATTGGTTTGCAGCGATCGACCTGAAGGACGCCTACTTCCATGTCTCCATTATTCCTTGACACAGACCGTTTCTACGGTTTGCCTTCGAGGGGCGGGCATACCAGTACGTGGTCATCCCATTCGGGCTAGCTCAGTCCCCTCGCGTCTTCACGAAGATTGTCGAGGCAGCCCTTGCCTCGGCGGCAGCACGGGGTTTGCATCCTGAACTACCTCGATGACTGGCTCATACTGGGTCACTCTTGAGGGCAGGTGTGCGAACACAGAGATCTAGTCCTCCAGCACTTAGCCCGTCTGGGCCTTTGGGTCAAGTGGGAAAAGAGCAAAATCTGCCCAGTGCAGAGGATCTCTTTTCTCAGTATGGAAATTGACTCGGTCGCCATGTGCACACAGCTTACAAGCGGGCGCGTGCAGTCACTGCTGACTTGCCTCCGTCAGATCGAGAGCAAGAGTGCGGTTCCACTGAAATTATTTCAGAGGCTCCTGGGGCATATGGCATCTGCAGCCGCGGTAAACGCAGCTCGGATTGCTTCATATGAGACCGCTTCAGCACTGGCTTCGCGATCGAGTCCCGAGATGGGCATGGCAGTCGGGCACGCTCCAGGTTCCAGTGACTTGGGCCTGCCTGCAGACCCTCACCCTGTGGTTGAACCTCAGCTTTGTTTGCCTCAACCTGTTTGCCTCCCACGACTCTTCCCATGGCTGCCTGAACTATTCCCTGACCGAGGGCACACTCGGCACAATGCACTGGCGCACAGCTGGCCGCGGGGCCTACGCAAGTATGCGTTTCCCCCAGTGAGCCTTCTCGCACAGACACTGTGCAAGATCCGGACCTGGTTTCCAGAACTGGTGCTCCTTGCGACAGCCCATCCCTGGCCAATTCCTATAACAACAAAAAGTTTAACAGTAACAACAACAGAAGAAAGATTAAAAAAAAAGATGGATAAAGTGAATTATAGAGGTAAAGTGGCGATGGCAAATAGTGCAAACAATAGTAACAATAGTGCAATTTCAAATTTAAGTCAGTGCAGGTATAAAATAAAATTATAAGAGTGTGTGCAAAAAAAAGAGTCTGTAAGAGTCTGTATGCAAAAGAGTCTGTGTGCAAAAAAAAAAGAGTCTGTAAGAGGGGAGACCAATTCCTCAGAGAGACAATATATGAGGTAGATGAAGGGAGGAGAACTGGGGGGGTGATTCCCAGATCAGGTGCGTGGGGCAGAAGAGGGGAGGGTCAGCAGAGTCGGGAGGGAGTTCAATGCCCTGACAGCTTGGGGAATGAAGCTGTCCTTCAGTCTGCTGGTCCTTGCTTGGAGACTGCGAAGCCTCCTCCCTGATGGCAGCAGACTGAAGAGGCTGTGCGATGGGTGGGTGGGGTCTCTCGCAATGATGAGGGCTTTGCGGGAGAGGCGGGAGTTATAAATGTCCTGGAGGGGTGGGAGAGAGACACCAACGATCTTCTCAGCTGCTCTCACTATGCGCTGAAGTGCTTTACGGCAGGATGCGTTGCAGGCGCCGTACCACACAGTGATGCAGCTGGTCAGAATGCTCTCAATGGTGCCTCTGTAGAAGGTGCGCATGATGGGGCTGGGGCTCCGGCTCTTCTCAGCTTATGGAGAAAGTAGAGTCGCTGCTGTGCTTTCTTGGTCAGTGCTGTGGTGTTGGCGGTCCAGGAGGGTCCTCTGTGATATGCACACCCAGAAATTTGGTGCTCCTCACCCTTTCCACGGTCACACCGTTGATGGTCAGAGGAGCGTGCTGGGTGTGCATTCTCCTGAAGTCAACAACAATCTCCTTCGTCTTCTCCACGTTCAGAGAGAGATTGTTGTCGCCACACCACCTGGCCAGGTGGCTCACCTCGCTCCTGAAGTTTGTCTCATCATCGTTGCTAATGAGACCAGCTACAGTCGTGTCGTCCATAAACTTGATGAAGAGATTGCTGTTGTGTATGGGTGTGCAGTCATGTGTCAGCAGAGTGAAAAGGAGGGGGCTCAACACACATCCCTGAGGGGCTCCAGTGTTCATGATGATGGAGCTGGATGAGTTACTGCCGACCCGAACTGCCTGAGGTCTTCCGTCAGGAAGTCCAGCAACCAGTTGCACATCGATGTGCTGAGTCCCAGCTGTGACAGTTTTTGAGTGAGCTGTAGAGGGATGATTGTATTGAATGCTGAACTAAAGTCTATGAAGAGCATTCTGACATAAGTGTCTTTATTTTCCAGGTGAGTGAGTGCTGAATGGACGGTGGTGCGATGGCGTCATCAGTCGAGCGTTTAGACCGATATGCAAATTGGTAGGGGTCCAGGGAGGGGGGGAGGACAGACTTAATGTGGTGCATGACTAGCCGCTCAAAGCACTTCATAAGGATGGGGGTAAGTGCGACTGGACGGTAGTCGTTGAGGCAGGATGGAGATGATTTCTTAGGGACTGGAATGATGGTGGTTGCTTTGAAGCATGTGGGGACGACAGCTTGACTCAGTGAGATGTTGAAGATGTCTGTGAAGACATCAGTGAGTTCCTCTGCACAGTCTCTCAATACACGTCCAGGAATGTTGTCAGGACCTGGAGCTTTGCGTGCGTTGACCCTGCTGAGGGATCTTCTCACGCTGTCCCTTGGCAGTGACAACATCAGGTCATCGGGAGGAGGTGGTGACTTCTGTGCAGTGGTGCTGTTGTGAGCTTCAAAGTACTCCTCCTGGAGTACTGTCTCTTAGCCTTCCTAGCTGGTGAAACCCTGAATTTCCTCAGCTGGCGCAGGTGGTACAGTCTTTGCCTGGCTTTTTTCACATGCATCTGAATGTGTGCAGTCCAGGTCAGGTCCTCGGAGATGTTTACACCTAGGTACTTGAAGCTGCTCACTCTCTCTACTGGTGACCCGCTGATCATGAGAGGGGAGTATGTCCGTTGCTGTCTCTTCCTGAAGTCCACAATCAGTTCTTTGGTTTTGGCAACATTCAGAGAGAGACAGTTGTCCTGGCACCATGATGTTAGTTGCTCCACCTCATCCAAGTATGCCGTCTGTTGATGAAGCAAAGCGCCACATCCGTGAACTCGCTGATGTCAGATGAACTCGCCCGGAACATGTCCCAGTCGACGTCATCAAGAGCTCCCTGTAGCATGGTCTCTGAATGGGGTGACCAGCGTTTAACTTCCCGCCTCACTGGGGGTTCCTGAACGAGCCTTTGTCTGTATTCAGGTGTGAGGAAAATGGCGGCATGAACCGATTTGCCAAAAGCTGGTAGTGAACGAGCTTTATAAGCGTTCTTAAACAGAGAGTAGCAATGATCCAGTGTGTTTGCTCCTCGTGTAGGACAGGAGACATGCTGGTGAATGTTTGGCAAGACTTTCTTTAGGTTTGCTTTGTTAAAATCGCCCGCGACGATGAACGCAGCATCGGGGTGTTTGTTTATGACGCCGCTGGTAACATCATGAAGGCCAGATAAAGCCCTGTGTCTGCCTGTGGTGGAATGTAAGCGGCAGTGGCGATGACAGAGGAAAACTCCCTCAGCAGATAGAATGGGAGGCAAATGATTGTTAAATGTTCCAGATGAGGCAAGCAGGATTGCGAAAGAATAGTGATGTTCCTGGGATCCGGGACCGCGGGCGTGAGCCATGTTTCAGACAAACAATAGTTACAGTCTCTCATGTCCTGTTGAAAACTTATCCTGGCTCTAAGATCGTCCATCTTATTCTCCAAGGATTGGATATTTGCGAGCAGAATGCTCGGGAGAGGTGGGCTGAATGCCCTTTTTCTCAGTCTGTTGCGGATCCCAGCACGTTTCCCGCAGTGTTTTTTGATTCTTCGCCTTCGACTCGACTTGCCATTGTTCAACTCGGTGTTCCGAAGAATCTCAGATGGCCAAAGAGGATTGGTGAAAGTGTCCTGAAACAGTCCAGTGTAGCGGTAACCAATGTCCAAAAGTGTTTTGCTGTCATAGCAGATCAATGCAGATGATACATTTGTAAAAACTGAGAGCAAAAGAGAGTAAAATAATAAATAAAAGCACAGTCTTCACGGAGCGACCTGAACGGCGACCGAACACAGCAGCGTCATTTTTCTCTGTGCGATTTTACATGCAGGTGAGCTTCCCGGAAGCCCTGAGCTCATCCAGCACTGTCGACGCTTTTTTTGTAGTATTTGATGTAGTATTTGACGGCATACCCAGAAGTATAAAGGGACACCGGTTCCCAGACCCTAGGGTAAAGCAGCCGTCCATGACCATGCCCCAACCAGTGAGGGAGGTGTCTGTCGAAACGGATTTCCGGCAACATGACACTCCCAACACTGGCCCTTGGGACAGAAACCAAGGTTTCTTCCATATTGATAGAGAACAAAGGCATCTGCGTGTTACCCTGATCATACTTTCAGCCAACACTGCAAGGGTCTCATGTACAGCAGGCCAAAAGGTATTACGTTGGACACAGCTCCCATGAGCCCCAGCAGTCTTTGAAACTGCTTTACAATGATGTTGCGGCCTAGCTTCATGCTGGAGACCATCGCCCGTATGGACTCAATGTGTGCGGGAGACATTTGTGCCCGCATCGTCGTTGAGTCCCATACTACTCCCAGGAATGTGGTCCTCTGATAGGGCATCGACACACTCTTCTTCGTGTTGAGTCTCAACCCCAAGCTCTGAATGTGGCCAAGGACGACATCTCGATGCCGAACTGCCATTTCTCGCGACTGAAAATCCCAAAGTCCACCAGGAACATCCAATAACTTAACTGATGCAGTTATTGTCCATGAACTTGAATGTCACTATAGCTGTTAAGCACTCATCACACACGTCTTGATTCAGCGCTCAAAAGATCACGGAGGAGATAACAGAAATGAAAAACACTAAATAGTAAACAAAGACTTTTACAAAGATATTACAAAGAATATTAAGTCTCCAGAATGAGGACACACTTATTAGCCTGACAAGCCAGACCCACATCAAGATGTTGGGTCTGGGAACTCATCATTGGCAGGGCTCAATCTGAGAGGCGGGATAAACGGTTGTCTTTCAAATTCCCTCTGCACGCAATAGGATAGCACTACAACCAACCAGAGCAACGAAGAAGGGGAAGTGGAGCTAGTTGATAGATTAAACTTTTGCCATATCTGGTCGGCAAAACTCAGAACACATCTTCCTTTCTTAAGAATGACTTCAGTACCATTCTTTGTTCTTTTCTCAAAGAAAAGCTTAACAACAAGTCTCCCAGAGTCGCGGCCAAAGCCGATTCGAAAACAACTTCTTTGTTTTCTAGTAGCAAGCGAAACCGCGACAACTCTGCCGTCATTATGTTAAACCCGCCCACTGACTCTATACACAATGTGATTGGCCTGACCAGAGTTTGGTTTTTACAGCTCGCAGGTCTACCGAGAGTTGCTAGACTACACTCGCGGCAAATTAGATTTGCTGCCACTAGGGTGCGTCTAGATTTCTAGGCTACACACTTATTAGACAGACAGCGAAATTGCTGTCAACTTTTTTTCCCTCACCGTGTGCGATGCTCCTCCCACTTCGCGTAACTCACGTTATGACGCAACCTTAAACAAGTAAAGGTTAATTTATACATCTGCGTCGGACCTGCGCCGTAGCCTGTACGTTGTGGGCTATGCGTCGATTTTCATTTATACTTCTGCGTTCTTGTCTGCGTTGACGTGCAGTTACACATGCAGAGGGAGCATGTGTACCCCAAAAGGAGGGGTTCTGGCAAACCAATCACAGCACTTGCGGTCCGTGTAGAATCGACGCGTTGTTACATTTTTGGAGAGGTGCACGTCAGAGTAAGTTGAAGGCTACGCGTGTAACATACAGCCTATGATGTAGCTACGGCGTACACTGGATGCAGAAGTATAAATTGGGCTTAACAGTCACTGTCCAGTATTGCACTTGCATTTAACACAATATCCCATTGGATATGAAACAAAATACATAGTTAACATCACATATATTGAAAAAAAAAAAAAAGCCTACATTTTAATACTCTGCATTATTTTAAAAAAAAGGCATATTTTAGCATATTTTAACACAAGCATGCGTTGCTTGGGACTTGATGAGCAGAGTAAAATTGTTGAAATTAAGTGTTATTTTATATGTTTTTGGGCAAAATGAGAAAAGGGGGAGACTTTATATTGTTTAATGGTTTAAATAATTATTATTTAAATTACACTGGGTTACCATAGTGGAGAAGAGCGGAGCAATTGCTTAGGCTGTGGACTGATACAGCATATGTTATGAAAGAAAATGTCATACTTTGCATTTGGCATGTTCATTATGTGCTATTGCTGGCTAATAGAATGAAAGCTATATACACAACTACTTGTAGCGTCTAAGTGTGTTCAATGATAGGTGTTTGGTTTCTGACAGTTGATGCTTGTTCGGCACAGGAAGTTAAGCATTTCCTTTAAGACCACACAGTAGAGTATATAATACTCTCTAATCATAAACTATGTGTTAATGACCATTGCTTTATAATATTAAAAATTATTATTGATTTTCTTTCACAATCTGCCTATAAGTTTATGCCTTAAACTCAATGAGGAACATAAAATGCATTTTTCAATATATATATATATATATATATATATATATATATATATATATATATATATATATATATATATATATATATTAACAACAATTCATAGATAGTTTTGGGGAACTTGTTTGCCAACTACTCACCTAAATGAAAGGATATATATAAACTATATTGCTTGTTTTTCCTGGTGTCAGCTATTTGCATAGATATGACATTAGTGAAAATAATAAAATAGTCACAGAATATCTGTCGTGGAATAACACATAACACACACATTAGACAGATATGAGAAAGAAGAATGCCCACTGATAGAGGTGTAAACGCACACACATTAAAATAAATGTGTCTTCGTGTCATACTCAGAGGCAAATGAAAACCACAGAACACAGGAAATACAAACGAAAAACAAGCCGCTTGTTGTTGGAGCACTTTACACTGAATCCCTCTCTTGTTTTACTATTTCTGTCCTTATTCTGTCTGATTGGCAGGTTGAAAACTCTGGGTTCAGACCACACTGGGTTCAGGCAGTTTCAGCAGTCTGCAATTTGTGGTTATAGCTTCAGTATTTGTACTGCGGCAAACAAACCATATTGAGCTCATTGGAACTATGGGAAATTTAAGTTGCATGCAAAGGTAGGGCATCTATAGAGCTTGATCATTTACTGAGATTATGTACTAGCAGTCTATTTAAGTTTTATTATTATTAGTAGTAGTAGTAGTAGTAGTAGTGGGACTTAGTAAGTAATCTAAAATAAATATATTGCTGCTTATGTTGTAAAGTGCTACTTTTTCTAAATGTTTCACAATGGAAAATTGCATTATATATGAGACTTTATATAATTTACATATTTTTATCCTCAGGAAGAAGAAACCTGAAAGCTCTGGTAAGAGAATTTATCAATTAATATACTCTGACATAGCATGTTCCAGCTAATGCATTAAAGGGGAAGTGCTTTTTTATTTGAGTAGGCAAACCTTTGGCAGAGATGCAAGCATGCATTCAGTTTTATGTCAAAATTCACATGGTGAAAACTAAACGCTGCACTTCTGTAGCTGACAGTCAGTTTTGTGAGGACAGTCAATTTCTATGATAATAATTGAGTACAATGAATGGCTACAGTGTGAAGTGACTGTTTATTGACATTATATGTTTTGTCCAGAAGATAATGACCATCAGAGAGAAACGACAGAAGGCACACGGGTAAGAATGCCAATAAGTCATAATGTTGGTAACACTTTATTTTAAGGTGACATAGTTACACATTACTACATGTACTTGCTATAGTAATAACAGCAAATTATGCATAGTTACAAGTAACTAACCCTAAACCAAACCCTAACCGTAACCCGTATATTAAATACGTGGCCTATTAATATTAATATATTGAGTAATCACAAGTACAATGTAACTATGAAAGCGACTCATCGGTGTCTCATAATTATTCATGAAACTGCGTGTCTTTATCCTATGAGAAGACGCGTTGCTTAATTCATGACGCGATTAATTATTCATGATAGCATGCGTTGATATTTTCCTCTGACTGGCTCTTCAAATAGTGAGATTGCATACAGTAAGTGAGGATGCATTAATGGATCAAAGACTAGTGTTTTTTTCTGCTTTGTATGAGTGTCTGCATTGCCTACGTTCTCTTCAATAGATCCTAAGTCTTCACAGAAACACGATTCATCCACACTGTGAGTTTAACCGCTCTTTACGGCCATTTAACCAACCAAACTGCATATAAAACAAATTGGGATCTGTTTTCAGAGACCAATCTACTTTGAGTGATTAAAAACGAGCCAATGTACATTGGCATGCAGTTCACGCATTCCACACACCGCCCCGCAGCGCGGGTATAAATACGGAAGTTGGAAGTACCGCATACCGCTTTTAACTTCGGAGCCAAACGGTTTGCCGTATCAAGCTGTTTCTACGAAGAGCATTTCCTTCTAAAAGAGCAACACGGTTTGACCCTGCATCTTTTTCAAGATGTCATTCAAACCGTGTGTTTCTGGATGCGTTTGTTTCCTGTCCTCATTTGACAGCCAAGATCTCTCTCGCACATAAACATGTGAGATTGCGTTATTGGGTGATTCATACTCTCTCAGGAGCGTCGGCGCGCAGTTTATCTTACTTTTCTCATAAGGTCTTAAGCGTTCAGCGCATCATGTGTCGCCGAGCGGCCAGCTGAGAGCGTGGGTTGTCACAGCAACCCAGCGCGTCACTCGGCGCTCTAGATGCGCTGTCGAGACTATGAAACCTCAAACAGGGTTGAGTCCCTTTGCCTATTCCCTAATCTTCGGTTAATAAGCCTTGGTGACCTGAGGGTTACAGTGGGATTTCCCTGCCGGGTACATCCCCTCGGGCCCCCACTCCTGTATTGCATCACAAGCATGCTGAGACTGTTTTTCAGATTATTTCAGAGGCTCTTGGGTCATATGGCATCTGCAGCCATGGTAACGCTGCTCGGATTGCTGCCTATGAGACTGCTTCAGCACTGGCTTCATGGCCGAGTCCCAAGATGGGCGTGGCAGAGCGGCAAGTACCGGGTCTCAGTTACTCCTTACTGTCGTCAAACCTTCAGCCCGTGGTCAAACCCTTTGTTTCTACAGGCAGAGTGTCCCTAGAACAGGTGTCCAGGCATGCTGTGGTCTTCACGGATGCCTCATCCACCGGCTGGGGGGTGGATGAGGCATAGGTCCACCGGGACCTATGCAAGTATGCGTTTCCCCCAGTGAGCCTTCTCGCACAGACTCTGTGCAAAGACAGGGAGGACGAGGAGCAGGTCTTGTTAGTTGCACCCTACTGTCCCAACCGGACCTGGTTCTCCGAAATAACTCTCCTCACGACAGCACCTCCCTGGCCCATTCCTCTGAGGAAGGACCTACTTTCTCAGGGACGGGGCACACTATGGCACCCATGTCCAGACCTCTGGAAACTCCATGTCTGGTCCCTGAACGGGACGCGGAAGTTCTAGGTGGCCTACCACAGGCAGTGGTAGACACCATCACTTCCGCTAGAGCCCCCTCTACGAGATGCCTCTCTGCATTGAAGTGGAACCTGTTCACTGAGTGGTGTTCTTCTCGCCGCAAAGACCCCCGAAGGTGTTCGGTTAGTGTCGTGCTCTCTTTTCTACAAGACGAGTTGGAGTGAAGGCTGTCTCCCTCCACCCTCAAAATGTACGTCGCAGCAATAGCGGCGTATCACAACGCAGTTGACAGCAAGTCAACTTAGGGAAGCACAACCTAATCGTCAGGTTCCTCAGGGGTGCAAGGAGGCTAAATCCTCCTTGTCCAAACTCGGTACCCTCTTGGGACTTAGCTCTGGTTCTCAGAGCACTCCAGAGCCCTCCCTTTGAGCCTTTGCAGTCCATTGAGTTAAAGATCCTGTCCATGAAGACAGTACTCTTGGTTGCATTGGCCTCCATCAACAGGGTAGGGACCTGCACGCACTTTCAGTCAGCAAATCGTACCTAGAATTCGGGCCAAGTAACTCTCACGTCGTCCTGAGACCCCGGCCCGGATACGTGCCCTAGGTTCCCACCACTCCTTTCCGAGATCAGGTGGTGAACCTGCAAGCGCTGCCTTCGGAGGAGGCAGACCCAGCCTTCCGTGCCTATGTGGACCGAACTCAAAGCTCCAAGCAGAGGTTAGCCCACTGGATAGTGGATGCTATTGTCTTGGCGTACCAGTCCCAAGACGTGCCTTGCCCATTCGGGTTGCTAGCACACTTGACTAGGAGTGTGGCTTCCTCCTGGGCATTGGCTCAAGGTGCCTCGCTGACAGATAAATGTAGAGCTGCAGGCTGGGCGACACCTAACACATTCGCTAGATTCCATGTAGAGCCGGTATCTTCCTGTGTACTCGCCCCCCAGTGGCCAGTAGTGCTAAGTGCCTGTTCTAGTGTCGGCTTGCAACGCCATTCCCGTCCCCTGGGCCAGATACGTGTGTCTGTTGTCTCCAGTTGTGTTCCCCAGAAATGGCTAACCCTGTCGAGCTCCTCCGTCACCCCTTCGGTGTCAGACGTTTCGGCCATCTGACGCCAGGCCTACACCCGTATGCTTGTGGAACATGTGTGTAGGCTGGGTATCCATATACAGCAGTTCCCATGGCAACCCTATATGTGTATTCTCCACGGTACCAGCTACCCTACTCGGCTAGCCCTGTGTCTTTCCCTTGACAGAGCCTGCTCTGTCATCTCTGGAGGTTTTCTTTCCCCCATGGGACCAGGTTGGAACCACCCCAGAGACTGCCATATGTTGCACTACCCTGCTAGGTTAGTCCTTATGTGTAATCTGCCACCTCTCCTTCCATTGATGGACGTGGCTCCACAGTGTTCCATCTCCTGAGATGGGCACGCTTTCGCAGCGTTATCCAATAGTCACTCTGAGTGGGTCTTGCAGGAACAGCAGTGACTGTCCTTCCCTGCCGGGAGCCCTGACTCCCACTCCAACATAGGAGTGGTCCAGCGAACTCAGGCAGGGCGTTGGAAGGGCCAGCATCCCTGGCGTGTTGGTAGGGATCCGGGAATGCGTGAATCGCATGCCAATGTCCATCATTTTTAATCACTCGAAGTAGATTGGTCTCTGAAAACAGATCCCAATTCGTTGGTCAGTTCCAACGTATGTCTCCGTTCCCTCCTTCAGGGAACAAGTGTTACATATGTAACCAAGACGTTTCATGACCCTTTAAAAGCAGGTTCAACTAAAATACAATTAAACTGTACAATTAAAATGGCATTTTCATTTCATGTACATATATACAATATGTGGCCCTTCCTATTTTGTAGTACTGATGTTGCATGCTCAAATTCGCACATCTGATAACATCATGTTAAAACAGGAGGCCGTTAGTTTAGATCTATGACAGTTTCATCACAGGTATTTTTGGTTCCTTCTCAAAATACGGTTGATGTGTTGGCTTGTTTTGCATTTCGGGGCTCCATGAAGTCTGCTCTGAATGAGTCTTTTTATTGTAATATTCAAATGACAAACATTTAGTCACAGTGGTTTTTCCCGTTTTTTCCAAATGACGCTACAAACATGACAGAAATAGAATCCAGGTGGGAAAGTATGTCAAAGCGAATGACTTGAGGTAAAACTTATGTAACTTACGATACATTTATGATGCTGGTTAAACAAACAGAAACCTTGAATGCAATGTCAAATTCGTAAATTTGCATATTTTACAATGTTGATAAAAGCATATAAAGGGCGTCTGTAGTAACCCAATAGAAATCTTCAGTGCAGTCAATGTCAAATTAAATTAACTAATTATTGACATAAATTAACATACAGTAATTTAGAAAAAATGCACACTGTACAATTACTTAGTATATTGGCTCATTAAAGAAGACTGCTGACCTCAAGCCTTTAAGGAAGACATACATACAGGATGTTCCCTTATAATACTTTTGCTATGTAATTGTACGAGTTGATGAATTCATTTTGTGCTATAAATTTACATTTTGTAAAACTGGATTGGATTTTTTTTTTTAAATGACCACACTTAACTTTAGGTTTCAAATGCTATTTTCTCTTTCAAAAGCATTTTTCCAACTGAAGTATTAAAGTGCATTTAGCACTGAAGCCAAAGGTGTCTCACTGCCTAGTCATTTACAGTAATGCCTTCGATGAAGGCACTTCCAAAAAGGTGGTTTCTAACCAGCTTCCAAGGCACAATACAATACATTTATAAATGAGTACATAACAAGATACAAAACTGTACTTATATTTTACTCAGTTCAAAGTTCTGTTAGGACCACTATCATCAAAGATGATTGACAATTAGCATACAGTTTGGATTGGTGGTATGGTTCTGTTCTGCAAGAACGCCCTGCCAGTGATAGCAGTGATAGTCCCCCTTAGGGTAAACAGAACAGAACCAACATAAATGTATTGCAGATATCATTAATGTTCAATAATTTTAATAATAAACAACATAATTCAGGAAAAATTTGTCAGATTCGAAGAATATCAGAAGGCCAAATCCTGACAGGAGGAGCATGGGGATGGTGGCCGATACCTGAAAAGCTTAAAGGGTTAGTTCACCCAAAAATGAAAATTCTGTCATTAATTACTTACCCTCATGTTGTTCGACACCCGTAAGACCTTTGTTCATCACCGGAACACAAATGAAGATATTTTTGTTGACATCCGATGGCTCAGAAAGGCCTCCATTAGCAGCAATGACATTTCCTCTCTCAAGACCCATAAAAGGTATTAAAGACGTCGACGTCCATCTCACTTATATAGAGATATAGAGGAGCGTTATGAATCAGTCAACCGCTGAATCGATAAGCTGATTAATAACGCTCCGAAGCTTCAGGAAGCTGTGTTTTGAAATCGGCCCATCACTATATAAGTTGTTATTTGTGGTTTTTTTTTGTGCACAAAAATTATTCTCGTCACTTCATAAAATTATTGTAGAACCACTGTAGTGAGATGGACTTTGTAACGACGTCTTTAGTACCTTTTATGGGTCTTAAGAGAGGAAATGACATTGCTGCCAATGGAGGCCTTTCTGAGCCATCGGATTTCAACAAAAATATCTTCATTTGTGTTCCGAAGATGAACAAAGGTCTTACGGTCTTACCACAGAAGGGTTCTTCTGAGTGTTCCAATGTAATATTTCCATAAATGACATGCTGTTTGGAATGAAGATAAAGGGCCAGATTTACTAACAGCTTGCGCCAGCACAAACCATCTTTTGGCATTAAAAAACTACTGTCAGGATTTACTAAAGACACACAGTGATAAATTAGCGCAGAAAAGGTGTGTTATTTTTGCAGCTGACCTTATTGCATATGCATTTGTAGGAGTTTCCTTTTCAGATGCAAACTTTATGGGATTAGAGTATTTAAATGAATCATGATTTACTAAGGAAAATTACTCATCAATGTACTGGTATTTGCGCCATTATTTACTGCCCCCAAAAAAGCATGTCTTAAACCAGACACTAAATGAAATGATCCGTCTGCGTTTGTGTCCTTTAATCAGTAGATCACGCCCAGAACTTTTAAACAGTGCTTTTTTTTTTTTTTTTTGCAATTGCACTCTCACACTAATAATTAATCATAACTTGTTCTAATTAGTTATAAATATCTGGATCAGTTAATAGAATTAACTTGATGTAGCTGAATTTATATTCAAATCAATTCATCTGTTTGTCCAGCAAACACTCAGTACTGATCATCTCTTAACTCTCAGAAAGGATATTTTTCATGGCCACAGATCATATGAGATCATATTTTCATAATCACTAAATTGACATTGATTTACAAGCAAGGGACCAGAATCAACTCGCATGAACTCGCAGTTTTAACTAAATCACAAGCGCAACTAATCTAAACAAACACATACACACACTCAAGCATGGGTAAAATGGAAAGTGAAAGGGAATGGAACCCGGAAGCCGAAACAGGTAATGAAGCCACGGAAAAGAGTCGTTTAAACATCTGGGCCTGTATTCATGAAAAATCTCAATGCAAAGAGTAGCTCCTAGTGACAAAATTCTAAGAAAACTCTTAGTAAGGTGGGTGTTTCCTCTTAAAAATTAAAGAAAATCAGAGAAAATGGACTAAAACTCAAAGAGGGAGAAGAAATGTGTTGCACACAATGCATGAGTGAGTTAATAAGACACTACACATTAGATCGTGCAGGGATCATGCTTGTGATCTTATTAGAGACACGCTAACATCTCCAACACAGCGCAGAAATGCCATAGCGCCAGAAATGGAAGCAATCACTACATTAACATTTTTGGCAATTAGAAAAATGCAACTATGCACCAGTGATGATTTGGGTCTGTCACAACCTTCTATAAGCAATTACAATTTCAGAACCTTATTGTGTCACTTTTCATTTCCTATCACATAGATTAAGTACAACATTAACAGCATGGTAAATAAAAAAATAAAGAATATATATTCTTTAGAGAGAGAGAGAGAGAGAGAGAGAGAGAGAGAGAGAGAGAGAGAGAGAGAGAGAGAGAGAGAGAGAGCGAGTACGGTAAAATGGGAAAAAATGACACCTGTCATTTCAAAGTGAATGTTTATATAGACTCTGTACTTAAAAGTGCTGTTTTTCCTTTTTGTTTTCCCCTGGGGAACCCCTAGTGTCAGTCATTGACACCACATTGAAGTGACTGACAAGTGACAAGTGTTCTCCGATGGAAGAAACAAGATGAGGTGTCCCCCCCCTGCCACAACACTGAACTGCCTCTCGGCTCCTCAGAACAAACCTGAATGAGTGAATGCACGTTGGCTCATTTTATACCAATATGTACTGGGGAATGGCACATGCAAATGTCTTTTTCTCAAAGTATCAGTGGTGATTGGGGCTCCCAAGTACCTCTAGTGTCAGTCATCGACACCACGTCTCGTTCCCTCTATCAGGGAATGGAGGTTACAATCGTAACCGAGGCGTATTAGTTAACATGCAATGATAAATAATTCTAAAGCATTTATTAATCTTAGTTAACAGTAATTTATACGTTTACTGATGCATTACTAAAATTAAAAGTTATATTTTTAACATTATTTAATCGACCTGAGCTGACATGAACTAACAATAAACAGTTGTTTAATAACTGTAACAAATCAGTTACTGATTGCTAGTTAATTTTAGTTAAGGCATAAACTAACATTAATTAATGAAACCTTATTGTACAGTTTTTAACAATGAGACACCACACTGATTTATTCTGCTTCTTTAGGCCACACAATATGATAACAAATACATAAACAACACTTTCTTTTTCTTTTCTTTTTACAGGGAAGTTGTGAGAAACAAACAAGCAAACAAAATAATAAATAAAATAAGGTTTTGAATGAAAAGTTTGAATTTAAATAAAAACAGATAATAGGAAAATGTGGAAGAGTTTGATTCTAGCTCAGAGTTCATAGTTTCTCTGACAAGAGAATTGTTATACATGAGTAAACATTAGTGCTGTGGCTTTTCGTCACACACTAATGCAATGGATACTGAAAGTTTTCGAATGCCAGTTAAAAGTCTTCCTCAGGATAACTCACAGGCTTGTGTTTTCTCTCTGACCCACAGACAGAAGATGTCCTCTATGCCTCTATTGACCACACTACCATCAATCCAGAAAGGCCTTTTCGAGAACTGGAGGACAACAATTGTGATTATGCCATTGTAAATCTCCCTCAAAAGACAACAGACACGGGAAAGCAAAAAATCAGCGAGGACTGTTCAGATGATTATGTGCTCATGGGTTGAGCAGTGAAATCAGCACATTCTGCCGGGATGGACACCTGAGATCAGCAAACACAACTTTAAACGCTTGCTGACTGTATAGGTTGCGATATTATAGGTTGTTGTTTTTTTGTTGTTGTAGTTTTTTTATATAGTTTAATTAATTTATGAAGGTTTTCATTTCATTTCATTCAAAGATTTTTTATATTAAATATGTAAGTAATAGCTGCCTTTATGTGAACAGTGAATAAAAGTGCATATATGTCTATCTTCATGTAAGTGTATGTGTTATATAAATTATAGTTATTTGAATAATGAAACTCAAGAGAGACTCAAATGTGGCATAATGAATTAATTATTCATTTACATGCACTGTTCAACTTAGATAAAGTTTTAAGTTTTGTCAACTCAAAATGTGAAGCTGTATGTGATAACTTGGATATTTGAGTTTTCTCAACAAGTTAAATCCAGGAAAGTCATTATAATCCAACATTTTAAGTTGTGAGAGCTAATTACATACTGATGACCAAATATTTACTTTTTCATGTGTTTTACACCCCTATTAATGTATAGCTTTTTATAGGGATTTCAATAAAATTTTACTAGCATAAACAACCACTAGAGGGAGCAATATGCTTTTCATTTTGTATGCTATGCTATGTAGAGCGTGATAGTAGAAGTAGATCATGAGACAAGCTTTAAGATCTAAATTTGGATCGAATGAAAAGTAACACTGTCATAGTTGGGGAATCCCACAACAAAATAAAAAAAGCAAAAATGAGGTTGATTGGCATCCCACCAGTTTCAGTTTCTGCAGGAGTATCTGTGTGATATCTGAGGGCGTGCGTACCTGATCTTTTGTTTCCAGTTACAAGCAGTCAGATTCAATTACCCCTAAGTTTCCACATCGTTCCACTAAACACTGAATCACACTGAATCAAGGGGACACTGTGAGATTTTCTCCTTAAGGACCAAATGACAAAGACTCATCAACTGATCATAAATCTCACAATATTACATTAACACAGAGGGGGATATGTTAAAAGGTGAGAAGTCACATACTCAATATTTAACAGTGATTTTTTGAGGCCTGTTAGAAAGGCCTATTTTTACAAATAGGCCTACAACCAACATCAGAGGTTAAAAAAAGAAACTGACGTAGATGGTTCCATGAAGAGCCTTTAACATCCATGGAACGTTTCAATTCCATAAACTCTAAAAATAAAGGTTCCAAAAGGGATAGAAGTACCATTTTCAGTAAACCTTTCAGTAAACAGTTCCTAAGCAAACCATGTTTTTCATAGCGTGAACAACATATTATCCATCAAAAAATGTTGGATGTTTTCCGTGGATGTTAAAGGTTCTTTAAGGAACCATTGGACTGTAAAAAATATTTAAAAAGTTACCTGGTTGCCTTAAAATGTTGAGTTCATTGAAATTAAAAATTTGAGTTAATGAACATCACCCTTTATTCAAACAGTATTAAAAGATTTTGTAAGCATATTGTGTAATTGTGTTTTATTTGTTATAATTCAGTGAAACATGCCAAATTGTGCTATTTTCATGATTTATCACAACATTTTTATTTTTTATTCATGGTGTTCAAATACAATAACATTTTGAGTTTCTATTTATTAAACCCATTTCCTTCATTGTATTAACTCAAATTTTTAATTTCAATGAACTCAACATTTGAAGGCAACCAGGTTACTTACTTTTTTTAAGTTAAACTAACAATATTTTTTTTTACAGTGTGCCAATAAAGATCCTTTATTTTCAAGAGTGAGTGAAAAGGTTCTTTAGATTATTAAAATATTCTACACACTTTTAAGAACGGTTCACTGAGACGTTATTTTATTGCTACAAAACCCCTTTTTATTAAACTCAAAGACCAAAAAGAACATATGCAATACTGAAATGTGAAGAGATACTAACATTTATTTACATGATTTGAATTCTGTGCAATATGCAAAATATCCTCTCTTTACAAAGTACAATCTTTAGTATTATTAGTGGACAGTGAGTAGAGATTTTTACATTTTACTCTCTGAAAGGAAAGATATCTGTACAAATGATTAAATGATTAATATCTAACCAGGCTCTGTGTCTACAAATCTACATATTAGTGATATCAGTGATTCTTCATCACATACTAAGACAAATGTTCCTCTGTCATCATCTTTCATGATCTGACTGTCAAATCTGACTGATTCAAGTCAGGCGCTGTTTGCTTTGGGGATGCTCTCTTGAGATTACTATTTTTCCACTAGTATTGTTTTCTATGTGCAATTTTGACCACAGACATGTCTTTGCCCTCTAAATTCTCAGTGCTCTTCTGGTATCCTGTTTCATCATGAAAAGTGAGTGTGTGTTGTGACTCTCAGGCATTAAAGAGTTCAGCTGAGGAGTTGTAGATGGAATTGACTCGCTGTATATAACTTGCATAGGGTTCCACCTCTTCGACATCAGTAGGCTAAACACACGGACATACACTTTAGTGAGCGATACAAAGCACTTTTACAATGGACTCTACATAAGAAATAATTGAGTTTGGTGTATATACAAAATAACTGGGTTTGACAGAGACGTCTCACCTGGGGTGGTTTTTCTTCAGCTGGTGGAGAGATTTTGGATTTGCAGCAAAGCATCTTCAATGCACTAAAGACAACACAAAGATATTAGACATCGATAAGACATTTCTGTATTAATTAGTCATCATACCACGCAAAGCGATAAAAAACCCACCATATGAGATTTCTGCGTAGAAAGTAAACCAAGGCCAGAGACACAAGAATAAAACAAACAGAACCAGATGATATGGCAATAATGCCCCATGGAACTTTTCTTGTGTTGCTTTCTAAAAAAAGAAGAAAAAAACCAGAGAAGATCATTTACTTTGTAATAATAATTAATGTTACCATTGGTTACATTTTATTTGTGGTGTCCTTGTTACAGTGTAATTATACATTTACTAAGCAATATTAATTGACAACACGTACTTACTATAGATTTAGGGTTAGGATTAGGGTTTTGGGTTACACTTTATTTTAAGGTGTCATTGTTACAGTGTAATTATATATTTAAGTACTGAGTAATAATAATTAACTACATGTACTTACTATAGGGTTAGGGTTTGGTTGAGGTTAGTTGCATGTAATTATGCATAATTTACTGTTATTACTTGCTGTAACATGTAACAAGAACACTGTAAACGTTACATGCAATGTAGTAGAAAATTTAGTTTCACCCCATTTGTTAAAAATATGAAATAAAGTCGGTAACACTTTACAATAAGGTCTCATTTGTTAATGCATTAGTTAGCATGAACTAACTATGAGTGAAATATTATTACAGAATTGTTTTACCTTTATTAATGTTAGTTTATAAAATATAATTGTTCATTGTTTATTCATATTAGTTCAGTGCATTAACTAATATTTTCTTTTCTTTTAATAATAAGGTTTCATTAGTTAACATTAGTTGACTACATGAGTTAACATGAATTAATATTGAACTGCACTTCTACCGCATTTATTAATCTTTCAGCATTGACTAATACATGATTAAAATCAAAAGTTGTATTTGTTAACAAGTTGTGAACTAACATGAACAAACAATGAACAGCTTTATTTTGTATTAATAAACATTAACAAAGATTAACAAATACAGTAACACATGTATTTCTCATGGTTAATTCATGCACTGTAAAAATAATTATATGATCAAGTTATAACAACATGTTTTTACATTGCTTTAACTCATCAAAATATGTTAAGCAATATTCAACTCATTTTTTTAAGTCAGTTTAATGCAATTTAAGTTGAAATGACTTAAACATCCAAGTTGATTGTACTTAAAAATGTAAGTCAGCAACTTTTTAAAAGTGTGTTAGTTTATACATTAACTAATGTTAACATATGAGACCTTAATGTAAAGTGTTACCCACTTTACAATAAGGTTTCATTTGTTAATATTAGTTACCATGAACTATGAGTGAAATATTATTCCAGCATTTATTAACCGTTATTAATGTTAGTTTATAAAATCTAATTGTTCATTGATTAATCATATTAGTTCACAGTGCATTAACTAATACAACTTTATATATGTGTGTGTGTGTGTGTGTGTGTGTGTGTGTGTGTGTGTGTGTGTGTGTGTGTGTATTAGTTAATGTTAGCACTAATAATAAATGCTGTAGAAATATTGTTCATTGTTAGTTCATGTCAAATAATAAAACCATCATATTACATCACATTACTCATCATATGCCTCATATTTCATTTGACACTGTTGTGTCAAATTTTAAAACAGAATTTACAACTGATCCACATAAGAAAACAATTGTCAACTTCTTTTAAAGTGTGTTCACCTTGCGTTGAATTAAGCTCAAGCATGCTCTTCTGCTGCACAGAGCCGTATGAGGCCACACAGCTGAGGTCACTGATGGACACGTCGTCATCCAGATGTACTCGATTCTCCATAATAGAAAACGAGTCAACCTTCTTGACAGAAGTGTTTTTGGAGGAAAAGTTCAAGGCAGGTTCCCAGTGAAGAGTGGGTGCCGTCTCTTTATATGTGGCCTTACAGACGGCAATCCTCTGACCATTTTCACTGTCCAGCTGAGTTTCCAGGCGAGTAACTAAAAGCAAAGAACTTTCATTTAATTGAATTGAATTAAGTTTTAGTCTAAAACTTTAATTTAATTTGAATATTGGTATGATATCAGTATCATTGTCTTCAACTCTAAATACTGTGTTTTGTACAACTAATTGAATTTTTCACTGGCTCCTGATGACAGTATATCCCTGAATTAAACCTAGGTAACATCAGTGATCCTGTGTTTTTTCAGTTTTTACAATAGTGTTACAGTAATTTGTGTTTGTACTCACCTCTTACAGAGACATTTACAGCATTGCTTCCTCCTTTATATGATAAATCACAAGAGTAAAATCCTTCATCTTTTATTGAGATCTTGGGAATGAACAGGTAAATTCCATCTGTGGTGTTGACCAGCCTCTTTCCATCATTACAAGTGTCGTCCAGTTTGGGTGACAAACCAAGCCAACATTTTCTGCCTTGCATGCTGATGTTCCACACAATAAAAATTAATTCACTCCATTTGGCATCAGTGACATTATCGACACACAATAAAGCGACATCAGCGCCCGCCACAAAGATCTGCTCTTTGTAAACTGGAGGAAAAAAACCCCAACAAAATCAGATTAAATATTGGATTACAGTAAAATGTCTGTTTACTAAATAAATAAATAAAAATGTGGTCTACTTTTGACATATTGAAGTAAATTCAAATATATAAATATACACTACTGGTCAAAAGTTTGAAATAATTAATATTTTTCTAAAGTTGTTAAAAAAAAATCTCTTATGCTCACCATTACTGCGACAGAAAGAATAGATATATTGTGAAATCGTATTACAATTTAAAAAAATGACATATCTCTTAAAGTATATCATATATTTCTGTTTTAATACATGTATTCCTGTGATGGCATAGCTACACTTTCAGCATCATTCCTCCAGTCTCCATGTCACATGAGCCTTCAGAAATCATTCTAATATGATTATTTGATGCTCAAGAAACATTTCTGATTATTAATGATGCTGAAAACAGTTGTGCTGCTTAGTACTGTATTTTTATGTAAACTGTGATACACTACCATTCAAAAGTAAGATTTAAAAAAATAGTACCTTTTATTTAAGGACAATGACAATAAAGACATTTATAACGAGATTTCTATTTCAAATAAATGCTACTTTTACATGTTCTATTCATCAGATGCTGGAAAAAAATATATATATATATTGTGATTTCCATTTTTATTAAGCATATTAAGCAGCAAAAACTTTAATATGAATGATTTTTACAGGAGTAAATTACAATTTGAAATATACTTAAATAAAAATGTCATTCTACCATTACCGTAGTACATTACCATGTGTGTTTTTAATCAAATAAATGCAGCTTGGTGAGCACAAAGACTTCTTTCATAAACATTTTAAACATTATTTCAAACTTTTGACCGGGTGTGTAAAATTGGGGTATTTTGACGCATGTTGTCTTTTTTTTCCAACTCTATACACTAAACTTATCTCTCCCTGCCATGCCAGACTAGTTTTATCCTTTGGTGTGTCATTTCCTTTTTAACCCTAAAAATAGTTACAACACACACAGCAGCTCTAGTCTGACAATAGATGTAACACAGTTGGCACTTTCCATCAATAGAGTTCACTTTAGTGTCTAGAAACCTTTTTTAAAGCATCAGAAGCACAATTTCTTTTTGAGAATTATGTTAGATGACTAATTATCTCAGCATGAAAATAAACATCTAACGTACGTATTTCCCGTAAAATGAAGATTCTATACAATTCTATAAACAGTTCAATCTTTTCTTAAGGTCAAGATTCTTTCACTTTGAATCGATTTTAGAAAGAAATATCTGTACCCTATTCGTGAAAAGTGCCAGTTTATTTATAGAAATGAAAGAAAAAAAAAGAGTAAATGATAAGAGTGTACATTGTCTGACCTGTCAGTTTTTTCAATCACATCATCTTGATTTTGAACGTCTTGATCTCCTAAGACAGTTAGTGCACAGCATGTTAGTAACAGGTTAATGTGAGTGCTCAGCACATGGAAACAGAATCATTCACTCACACAGTATTCCAGGTAATTTCCGTTACATTCCATTAGTAAGTGTGGGATATGGAAGGCTTAGTACATTTATTTGTCATATGTCTTGTTAATGTTAGTCAGAGGTGTACAGTTTTGTCCAAAGATTAGACAAACATGATTATTTTAGCACAAGAAGAACGTGCCCTAATTCTGAAGAATACGTAGTTTGAACACCTGGCCTAAATCAACGACTGCCATACCAGCCCATCTACCACATTCAATGGCATTGTAAAAAGTCATACCACAAATGTCATATGGTTCCGAGTAAACGGCTTACATTTACTGTTCTACATTTACAGTTTCTTTTTTTTTAGATGCCTCCGTCAGCCTCAAAAACCTCAACAACTTATCTCCCCCCAAGAATCCCCCCTGAGAGGAAGAGCGCTTCATCATGGCACGTCCTCTCGAAATAGCACCAAACACAAACAAACACAGAGCCTTCAGATGCATGCACGTGATAGAACAGATTCCTCATTCTGCTGTACATCCATTATGAACTCCACTGAAGCATAAATTCACTTTAAATGTGTTGATCAACCGTTAAACCACGATTCACTTCACACTTTCAATATATTTTGTCTGACTGAATTAAACAAGGCTAAGATTTTCACCATTAAGCAAATACTCAAGTATTTTGGGACACTACCCCTGGTTTCACGGACAAGGCTTAAGCTAGGCCAAGGCTATATATCTAGTCCCGGTATATCTTAAAATATGTCGGTTCCATTGTTTTGTCTCAAGATACACACCAGTAGTTGTTGTTTTTTTTCCTAAGGCACGTTTATAAAAGTTACTTAAATGGTCTAATTGAACTAAGGCCTAAACCTTGCTTAATTTAAGCCCTTTCTGTGAAACCAGGCCATAAACATATACATTTAATTAGAAATAAAATACCAAATCAAGCGGCATATGCCAACAACTGATGCTAGACTAAGAAGATATTAGATCTGAAGGCCAAATCGTCTATATAAAAAAAGATCTAAAGAGTATTACGTTAAAATGAATTGAAACTCACCTCTTGTGTGATTTCTTGCGATAAAGATACTTAGGAGGACGATCACCATCAACGCCTTACTGTTCGCCATCACTGCACTAAAAATCTCCGGTCAAACTTCTCTTCGCTCACCTTAAATTTTTTTTTTTTTTTTTTTTTTTTTTTTCTCTGTACTTTCAGGTTATGCACACTTCTGCGTGTACTTGTGGTCAAAATATCTTTTCCAAAAGCACTGAAATGTCATGCATTCTTTTTTCTTTACTGTGAAGTTAGACTGACTTTATCAAAGTCTTAAGAATAAAGTTATGCATGCTGATTCGTGGAGCTTTCTCACACTCTGTCAAACTTTATTCATTCTCTTTCCATTGTCTGAGTTCTCCTCGTTTTGTTTCTTACAGCAGTGTGACGTTGTTGTACACTCCTCCATTTTTTTTTTTTTTTTTTTATCATTTCATATTCTGCTCCCACATGAAAATGCTGACTTCCTGTCTAGTTAACCACTGCAGTCATGTGAGAGCATCTTCTTAGTGCAAGAAGACTGCAGTTTGGCAGTGTGTGATGTGTTGATTGTGATATTTAGCTGGTATAATTATTTAAGGGATGTGACCTTACTCCTGCTGTAATCTACGATTCAAGAGAGAAATGAAGAGGCTACTTGGATCATTTTTTCAATGTATTCTTTCCCTCACTATCTCAAATAAAAATGACAATATTTTACAATATTACTCTTTTTCTCTGTTTTTGATCAAATAAATGTAGGCTTGATAAGCACAAGATACTTAAAAAAAAATTTCATGATGTGTCCAATCTTTTGACCAGTACTGTAATTTGCGAACAAAAGCTTTATTGGCATGGAACTAGGCTATTTTACACTTCATAATCTGTCCAAAACAGGCCAAAGAAATCTTGTCTAAACATTCATATTAAATGTATGACATTTTATGTATTGTATTTGTTATATTACAGATCCCATAAATGTTAATTTGCAATTGCTAAGACATTTTATTTTAGTATTTATTATACATTTCAGTCGATTTCGCTCATCTTAGTATAGCAATATAGTTTGGGAAAACCCAGAGACACGCAGAACATGTTTTTTGCGATTTAATATTCACAGACACTAGTCCATATCACGATTATAGAATAAAGTAGCCTACTTAAGAAAGAGGGACTTACCCATCAATCCTTGGCTTGATCAAGTTGCGCCTCAAAAGGTAATTCTTCCAGCATTATTCCTCACCGCGTCTCAAAACGTTCATGAATCTGACTACACTTGATGCGTTTCGATGCGGGGGCGTTGACTGTTTGCGTGGATCGCCTCAAAATTTGACTTTGAATAGTGCGCATTCTCCGTGGCGTGAATAATAACTTGCATCATTTGTAAACCTGACATTTCAAAGTTTCTTTAGACATATGTCTCATGTCTGTGTGGCAAGTATTCACTTAGTTGCAGTTCATTTTCTGGCAAGTATCAGAATGGGCTTCATTGAGAGAGAGACGGCAGATCGCGCATCATGTTTGTTTTCTTTATTTCGCACAAAACAAATCATTTAGCAACCCTCTACGCACACCTTGGCAATAGAATCGCCATTGGTTAGTACATTTTTTTGTTTAGTCGCCAGACTGATCAAATCAAATCAAATCACCTTTATTTATATAGCGCTTTTTACAAGTCCAATTGTTTCAAAGCAGCTTCACGTTGTTAACACAGAAAATAATGCAACAGAATTTGATTCGGCTGTACAGCCGCTCTGGTGAAAACGATGATGTTAGTGAAATTTAGGTGTCCCCAACTGAGCAAGCCAAAAGCCAGAGGCAACAGTGGCAAGGAACCAAAACTCCTTCAGGGTCAGAATGGAGAAAAAAACCTTGGGAGAAACCAGGCTCAGTCGGGGTACCAGTTCTCCTCTGGCCGTGTATGATTATAATTCTGGCAACATTGCTATACTTGATATATGATATACTTTATTATATTATATTATACTTTTATACTAATACTAATTTTAATATATATATTGAATATGTATAAATACAATTCCACCAAATGTATCAATATATTTGTAAAATGGCACAGCTATTTAAATATCTGAATGTACACTCTTAATATCAGTCAATCAAGCATTAGACATATGTTATGATATTATGATAATCAAGCACTATTTAATGATAGAACTTCAGTAATTAGAACTAAAATTGTTGGTAACCATGAATGCATATTTGTAATTTAACTGAACTTTGGACTGGTGGTGGTGCTTAAGATATTGTTGGTCATTTCAGTGTTTCTGTAAAAAAATAGATAATAGTAATTATATTATATTATTAAAATATAATACTACTACTAATTCTACTACTAATAACAATATACAACGCACTAAAGATTGATGGGCTGCTGGGTTCATGAATATTAATCACATTGACAGCATTCGCTCAAACTGATTTGCTGAAATCAAAACAGGGACAGGAGATTGCCGTTTGCGCATTAGTCCCGCCCACTACCGAAAAAATCTTCTGCTTGTTCTTAAAAGCTGAATAATTCTAAATGAACTCTGGTATTTTGACAGGAAAATACAACAAAGAATATTGTTAACATGTAGCGCATTGATTTTGCGTGTATGAGAAACACACTCAGCAAAGCGACGTGCGCCTTCACACTAACGTTAGAGTTTACGGTACGTCAGATGAGCTGATTTGAAAGTTAGATCGCTTGATGAGAGCGAAACTCTCAAGTGCTCAGTCTGGGTGTTCAGCGAGTGAAAATATACCTATGCTAAACTTATTCTTAGCCTCTAACACACACACTGGCGAGTAAAATCTAAGCATTTATTAGCCACTGGCTAATGTTAGATATTATTTAGTCGCCCAGAGTGAAATATACTCGCATATGCGAGTGATTTACTCGCATTGTAGAGGGTTGTTTAGTTTGTATTGTGAGTGTACAAAAATAAAAGACATTTCACAGTTTTGAATGATGTAAAACTTCTGCATGTCCAAAATCAAGTATTTTGAGTCTCTTTGCACTGGTTAGAAGAAAAAAAAACGAGGTGGCGCAACCGCCTACTCCTGGGGGCTAAAAGTCATTAATTTCCAGTGAAGAACAGTAGCTGCATGGAGTCCCGGTCATATGCGTATGTGGAATTATCGGAAACAATTTGACCTTTTAGATGTGTTAAAATATTATAATAACTGTTGTGGTTAGATCGAATGCATTTAATACATTTAAAACCATTAGCACGAGGAGAAAATTACCAATATTTGTACACTAAAATGTTATACTATCTATTTACGTGGATTAGCCCCCCCTCAAAAAAGTTTTTCTTTCAGTTTTCAGACATAGGCCTACTGGTGGTCAGTTGTTTTGTGTGGATATATTCATACATTCATTATTCATTAATTTTACCATGGTGAATAAGTGGAGAGTAATTACTGTTTCATGACGAGTTAAAGTACTTGCACTGGGGGGGGGACGAAAAGGGACAATGTAAAGGCAGCTTTAGATCTTTAGACCTTCTCAACAAAGATGAACTGTATGACAGTATTTAAAATGTTTCTTCTATTTAGGTTTTTTTCACACGCAGCTATGTATGTCTCTCACCATACCCCAATGTTTTAGTCATCTAAACTTTTATCCATCTCTTTAGGCATCTAAGGTATTATGTTAAGATATATTTTGCAATAAGCAGGGCCACTTCTACAACTGTCTGTATGTCTAAGATGCAAGATTGCACCAATTTGTGTTGAAATCAAAAGAGCAAGAATATATGGGGTTATAAAAGTATTACTATTTATTATTATTAAATTATTATTACTTTATTAAAGTCATTAAATTAGTGCAAGTATGTTGCCATGGCCAATAGTGAAATATCCAGTTTAGTTTGCACAAAACTTTGTTTTGTTCATTAAAAGTAGAATTCAGTAGAGATCAACAGATAAATTAAAAGGTCAGTTCAGTTCACCAAAAAAAGAAGATCGTGTTATTATTCACCTTCACGTCATCCCAAACATGTATGACTTTCTTTCTTCTGTGGAACATAAAATAAGATATTTTTACTGTTTTATCTAAGCAATGAAAATCAATGAGGTCTAAAACAACACTGTAAAAAAAAAAAAAAAAAAAAAAGAATTGTGCCGTAATTTTGCTAATTTGTTGATTTTGCTAATTTCAGTATTTTTCACATCTCAGTAGGTTGAATTTTGGTGAAGTTTAGGTGTACATGTAGAACCTTTTCAGTTAATGGACAATCGTTGCATATTGAATGAGGTTATGAAAAACAGCAGAGTCAGTTGATTCTTGTGCAGATGTCGTGCATAGTTCAGACAGATGCAGTAACAGAGGATGTGGTTAGCCATGCCCCCTTCAATCACACATGGATATTAGCCGTTGTCAGATCAAATATGTTGGTGTGGTGAGAGGTCTGATGAAGTGCTACAGATTAGAAAAGAACACGCTGTGTGCAATCTGCAGTGTAGTCAGAAATGACCTTTTTCTGCTGACATATAATAAAACCTACATTATCATAACATTCTCCTGACACAAACAACCAACTGACCACAAAACACTTTTTTTTAACTCTCTGCTGAGCTCATACATTAGCTTTAAAAAAGGAGTTATAACCACACAACTTGACCCTATGAGTTCCATGCTTACTAAAAAAAAATCCACCTTTAAACAATTCCACCTATTAGTGGGGTTATTATTAGTTTAGCAAGAACAGTCATCGCCCTGCAAACGTTTGAGAATGAGCTGGCAGCTGCTGTCTGAAGAAGGTCAACTGGGAATCTGTTTAAAGTAAAATATAATATATGATTTACTGTGGTTTTCTCATCTCAGACCTGAATGAACAACTGTGGTCTTCGATGTCTCCATACAGTGGTTTTAAGTTTGAGCTTGGTTTATTTTGATGGCCACATAAGATATGATGGTAGCAATATTAGTCTTGGAGATGCATTAGTAAATTTAAACTTGTACTTGTAGTACAACTTGTACTTTGGAGATGACCATAAATACACAGTGGACGCAACTCACATCTTCTCAGAATCTTCAGAAATCTTCTCAGAAATCACCTGTGCTAAAGTGGGCCAAAGGAAAATATATTGCTCACAGGTTGCTGTACATGTTTATGTTTAATTTAAGTATCAGCTTAGTTTTGTAATGAATAATACATTAACATAGCAATAAAAATAGCATCTCAGATCATTTGGTCCTGCAAGAATTTGACAAGAAATGTTTGAGCTTGATATCTGACTTTTGAATGTAGACTATGATATCTTGATCTTGATAACAGTCATTGTTGGAAACATGGTACATTTTCTGAACTTGATGCTTTATTATGTTTAATATAATGTGTTGAGTAAATAAATTGTTTGTTGGTAAATCTGCCGTGTTTCTCTCTCTCTCTCTGAACACACACCTACACAAACATATATTTAATGTGTGAAAAGTTAAGAGCACAAGCCACAAAGAAACAATCCACTAAAATGTTACTGTGAAGACTGTGTCACTTACGGCAAATCAGATGATCTGCGGCGAAATGCATGTAATGGAGGAGCATGTGAAGGTACTTTCAGTTGTGTGAACGTGTGATCATGTATCTCACCACCTCTCTGCTTCACTCTCATGAGAACAGACAAGAGCCGCCATTAGAGCAAGTTCTCTGCCAGCATGGATAGGAAGAAGTTGCAGGCTAACCCAACTACATGCTGTGAAAAAAAAAAAAAAAAAAAAAAAAAAACAGCCACAGGTTTATTGTTCTCACACCAGTGATTTTTATGAAATTGTATAATAATCAGTAATTCACATCACTACATTTTAGAGTGTGTTAGGAAAATGAAAGTGCTCTCATATTGCAAGAGAAAACACTTCAATGCATCAATGCAGTCCAGAGAGTGAATTTCAAGGGGGACAGTTCGGTTCTAAGTGTTCCATCTTTTATCCATGCAGTAGTCCAAACGCTAGGCCTATGCAAATATAAATTATATATGCAAATATAAATATATATATATATATATATATATATATATATATATATATATATATATATATATATATATATATATATATATATATATATATATATATATATATACACTCACCTAAAGGATTATTAGGAACACCTGTTTTCTCATTAATGCAATTATCTAATCAACCAATCACATGGCAGTTGCTTCAATGCATTTAGGGGTGTGGTCCTGGTCAAGACAATATCCTGAACTCCAAACTGAATGTCAGAATGGGAAAGAAAGGTGATTTAAGCAATTTTGAGCATGGCATGGTTGTTGGTGCCAGACGGGCCAGTCTGAGTATTTCACAATCTGCTCAGTTACTGGGACTTTCACGCACAACCATTTCTAGGGTTTACAAAGAATGGTGTGAAAAGGGAAAAACATCCAGTATGCGGCAGTCCTGTGGGCGAAAAAGCCTTGTTGATACTAGAGGTCAGAGGAGAATGGGCTGACTGATTCAAGCTGATAGAAGAGCAACTTTGACTGAAATAACCACTCGTTACAACCGAGGTATGCAGCAAAGCATTTGTGAAGTCACAACACGCACAACCTTGAGGCGGATGGGCAGAAGACCCCACCGGGTACCACTCATCTCCTCTACAAATAGGAAAAAGAGGCTACAATTTGCACGAGCTCACCAAAATTGGACAGTTGAAGACTGGAAAAATGTTGCCTGGTCTGATGAGTCTCGATTTTTTGTTGAGACATTCAGATGGTAGAGTCAGAATTTGTAACAGAATGAGAACATGGATCCATCATGCCTTGTTACCACTGTGCAGGCTGGTGGTGGTGGTGTAATGGTGTGGGGGATGTTTTCTTGGCACACTTTAGGCCCCTTAGTGCCAATTGGGCATCGTTTAAATGCCACGGCCTACCTGAGCATTGTTTCTGACCATATCCATCCCTTTATGACCACCATGTACCCATTCTCTGATGGCTACTTCCAGCAGCATAATGCACCATGTCACAAAGTTCGAATCATTTCAAATTGGTTTCTTGAACATGACAATGAGTTCACTGTACTAAAATGGCCCCCACAGTCACCAGATCTCAACCCAATAGAGCATCTTTGGGATGTGGTGGAACGGGAGCTTCGTGCCCTGGATGTGCATCCCACAAATCTCCATCAACTGCAAGATGCTATCCTATCAATATGGGCCAACATTTCTAAAGAATGCTTTCAGCACCTTGTTGAATCAATGGCACTGAAGGCGAAAGGGGGTCAAACACAGTATTAGTATGGTGTTCCTAATAATCCTTTAGGTGAGTGTATATATATATATATATATATATATATATATATATGTGTGTGTGTGTGTGTGTGTGTGTGTGTGTGTGTGTGTGTGTGTGTGTGTGTGTGCGCGTCACCAACTATGGTCCACCCAGTGAATCTTGGCCATTTCTACCACTGATTAAAAGAGATCTCAACGTCACAAAAAGGGGTGGGGGAAAAAATCACTTAACTATTACAAATCAGTTTTAAATCACAATCGATATGATTCATATTGAATTGCTTTATTCTAGTCTTTGTGCGAGTCATGATCACCAGCTGGAGTGCTACCCACCAGAGGGCACTCCTCCCTAGTCCATTGCCATAACATGGACTACATTTTTCAGCTCATTAACTCTGCCTATGTAAACTGGCTTATTTAGTCATTCATTGCTAAGGCTTGTATTTGTAACACTGCATTTCTGAGCGCTACTTCTGGTTTCCGTGTCATGGTCTTGATTAGGGATGTGCTGAACAAATGCTTCTGAAGCAGTGAGGCTTTTACAAAAAACTGCGTTGGTGCTTTGAAGCTGTTGACACAGTGTTCTACTTTGCCATCTGGTGGTCAATAAAAATTACACAAACTGTGTCATTCAGATGTTTTGTTCATTGGGAAGGTTTATTTGTACATTTAATACATTTCATTGTATTTGCACAATACAGTGACAATAAAGACTTTCTGTTTCTTAATTTTTACTCACATCAAACTTCTAAATAGAGTGTTTAATATGCCAATAAATTAGGCCAATGTGATTTTTTCATTGCACCATTTTTGTTTGTGCCTTACAAAACAACACAAACATGCACGTTACAAATGCAGTTACCTATTTTTATTCAAAAATATTATTTGTTCCGCTGTGCTGGAGCTTAAGTGGCTCCTTTTTTTTACTAATCACATCCCCAGCTTTAGAAAATATCTGTTCACACGGAACAGATGTGGCTGGATATTTACTGGCCAAAGCATATAGATGGGGGTACACTTTTGCTCAAATAGCAAAAGAAAAACTCCAAATTCACAACTTTCAAAAAGAGGGGAAAAAATGGTGAGATTGATAATGGCAGTGAAAAGAGAGAAAGATGTTCATTTTACCATCACTCCCATAGACGCTGTATTAGAAAAACCCTCACAGCAGCGGTAACTTGTTTTTTGTAATTTGATGAAAAAGTTATATAATACAAATTTAGTGTACATTTTTTTTTTTATGAAAATACTAAAAACTTTGCTGGATTTACGATACTGATGACTGTTAAAACACGTCATCACAGTCTGTGAAAAGGGTCTATAAGAACTGCCATGTTAAATGGGTGAAAATTTAATATAAAGAAAGCATATATCAAGATATATTTACTTGACTCGTTAATTGCAGCACAAAACGTCTAATCTTTAATCATCAAGTGATCCAAAATGGCAGTCCTTTGTTCTCTTCTTGTTTGATCAGCTTCAAGAAAAGCACCACAACGCATGCACAAGAATATTACCGGCGTTCTGACACATGACCCGGAAGCGAGGAACTTTGTTTGTTTACAAGCAGAGGAAGACACGCTGTATCTAGGCTGTTGAATTCTACATTGCTTCATGAGTTCACGTCAGAGGCCCAGACGGAAGACAAGAACTTGTTGAATAAAATCTTTATTTTTATTTATTTTTTTTGCACACAAAAACTATTCTCATCGCTTCATAAAATTATTGTAGAACTATTGTATTGTGTATTGTATTGTGAGATGGACTTTGTAACGACGTCTTTAGTACCTTTTGTGGGTCTTGAGAGAGGAAATGACATTGCTGCCAATGGAGGCCTTTCTGAGCCATCGGATTTCAACAAAAATATCTTCATTTGTGTTCTGAAGATGAACGGAGGTCTTACGGGTGTCGAACGATATGAGGGCGAGTAATTAATGACAGAATTTCCATTTTTGGGTGAACTAACCCTTTAAGTGATTCTTAAGTTATGTAGGATTCTGTTTTGTCCATCGGTTATTAGAAAATTCAACTAAACTGCCAAAATTAAATTTGAAATGTAGTATTTTACATTAACTCTTTCCCCGCCAAACACAGAATTTTCCGTTATTTGTGAGAAAACGCTTCCCTGCCAAACATGTTTTCCATGTTTTCACTGTTGTACGCTAGGGGGCGCTATCAGTCTTTGTCAGTCACGTGGGTTTGTTGTGTGTGACTTGTCACCGCGGTGCCATTTTTGAGGTATCGCTACTGACTGACTCATATTGAAGATATTATAAGAGTAGAGTAGATAAATACTCACAAAACTGGAGAAGCAAAAGAAAAATGAGAAAAGGCCGTACTGTGATTAACTCAAGATGCTAGGGACCATTATTTAGACAAACCGTCATCCTTTCAGAACATAGATCCATATGAGCTGACGGAAGTAAGTTGGAGCGCTGACCCCACATCGCTACCTCCATCCTCATACCTCGACCTCATATCTTGTTTATGGTACAAGCGCATATACCAGTGAACAATTTAAACAGTATAAATCTCTTGAAGCCCACAGACATTTCACCAATGGCTGGGTACATGATTTATTTCCATTCCGACCGAAGGACTGCGACAACACAGCAGGCCTAGTATCAGCAAAGGTGGGCTAGCTGTAATGATGATGAGGTCATGTTAACTGTATAATTCATTAATGATTAAGGATGGCTTGTTTAGTTTGAACGTTCTGCGAGTAGGAAGAATTTGTAATTATTTAATACTGAATTGCCCCTTTTCATGCATTTTTGTTCTTTATTGTCTCAATTACACAAACCAAAATGCCTAACACAATAAAACAGAAACAATGTTCCAATAAAACAAGTCATCATCATGAAACTGACATTACTGAAGTAAATCAATGTATGTAGAAGTTAATAGTGTATTTTATTATAGTACATTCTGAGATATGTTTGCAAAGGTGATGTTTTTGCGTCACACCGCTGCAACCCAGGCCATCCGATGCCTTGTTATGTTTGCTACATGCTGTCCATGTCCTTTCTACGAAGTGGGAAAGCTAAAAAAACTTTCCCCGTTGTCTAGTTTTTGACCCTTTCTGTCATGAGACTTACTATGCAGCCTATCACACAACAAGAACGTACCATTTTATCACTGAAAAGAAAAGAAATTAATCAAAAACACAACTCTCTAATAACAGAACACCCCAGCATTGATACCTTACAAATGGCGGCTCCACCCATAATGCACTTCGGTTTTCACGAGTGTGACATCACCTGACAAAGACCGATTGCACATCTTCTGAATGATTACAGAATCTCTTGATCAAAATACAGACGAGGAAGATGCAAAAAAACAAGCAGATGCATATGTAATAAATAACAAGATCATCAAGATTAAACAGCATATAAATCAAAACTATCAAATGTTACTGATTGAAATGTGGGCCCAGGACGAGCTACAGGACTGTGCAAGCATTAGAGGTGTTGATGGACTCGATCTACTCCATCTGTGTTTGATCATCGTTCTGAATCTGATCTGGATGTAGTCTTTCACAAAAACTTCATTTTCTCAGCTTTTTGTTCAAAATGTTTTTTTTAATTTTTTTTATTTGTTTTGTTTTTTATGAAACTTACCCATATTTAAGTGTTGATAAAAAAGGAATGCATGAAGCTAGAATAAAATGATTTTTTTTTTCTTTTGATATAGCTGTAACCCTTATTTCTTGTGTTGTGTACTCCAGTCTTTTCGGCCTGGATACCCTGACCGGTTACAATGATTCACATTTCTTTCTTTAATCAGAAGCATAAAGAGACATAAAGAACATAAAGAGACCATAGACTGTCAAAAAATATGGACGTAGTGTCTGTGACGTCACCTATAGGATTCTGAAGAGCAGTTTTGAAACGTAAAGTAGGGTCGAGCTGGCCGTTGCCATCTTGACAGTGCGTCATCACGCGTCACTCCTGGATAACAGAAAATGGGCAAAGAGGCGGGATGTGGGCGGAGCTGAGGTGACTTGACCAACAGACAGTGGATAAATGGCTATCCACCTGTCACTCAAAGTGGCCACACCCTTAATTATGCAGAACTTTAAAGCTTTATATAATGTAAACGAATGAGTTATAAAAAAAAATCACCCCCCTCACAGTTGTCATGAAGGGCAAAATTAGCTGTATAGACCAAAACCACAATTTATACCAGGCTGTAAACGTTTTTTTTATTGCTGTAAAGTTGGACATTTTAACATGGAGCTCAATGAGATTCTGCTTCCTTCTGGAGCCTGTCTCTAGCGGCCAGTTGATGAATTGCAGTTTAAGTCACTTCTGTTTTGGCTTCAACAGAAATTGGGGGAAGTTGCCGCTTGACGCCTAACTCACTCTCGTACAACTCTTGTGTCTCTTGTGTCTTGTGACTCTACTGCGTTCTCTTCTCTTCCCGAGCACTTCTCTTTCGGGCACGCCCCTTAAAGGGACCGAGGCATACAATAACTTCCTAATACAATAACTCTGCATGAGACAAGAAAATACATAAAAACATTCTAAATAGATTATTTGTGTCTTCACATCCACTTCACAATTTCTTCTTCTTCTTCTCTTTTTAACACAACATGAATTATACTAAACTCAATATAATGAATTAAACAACCCAATTAATTTTAAGGTTACATAGCTATTGCATGCTCAGATATTCATACAACAAAATATTCTATGGGCCATTACATTTTTGGCAACTTTAAAAAAAAAAAAAAAAGCTGGCGGGGAAAGAGTTAATGACGCTTTAAAAAAAGATAGGCCTATAAATATTAAAGGGGTACTTCAGCGCTGGGAAGATGAATGTGTATTTAAACTGGGTCATTTATGTAGTAGAAATGTGAAATTATTTTTGAATTTGGGGCCTTCTAGACTGAGAAAAGCCAGAAAATGTATTTTTGGCTATGTGGATGAAAGACAACAACTCCCAGAATGCACTTGCTTCGCTGCCCTATGAGGCCACTCCCAAAGCCACTGCTACTGGATCACTGCGGCACCTCCCCCTACCATTGTTTTATAATAATAAAATAATTTAGTTCAGTTAGAAAACACACTACAATTAAAAACTGAACGTGTCTATTCAATATAATGTGAGTGAGCCGAGCGAGTGTCACAGCACAAACGCAGCAGGAGTCAGATTACATTCATCACGAGATGAGCAGAGCTGAGGTAAGCGCAGGTGCTTCACGGCGCATATATTCACGGCGCTTTAACTTTCATAGGAACTCATTTGAAAAGTTGAAACACTCACTTTGCTCCACACCGATCTGTTTACATGAATGCCGGCAGCTGCCCGAGCCGAGCGTTGTGAGTGAGATCCCACCCCCCATGGACGGGTTGATAACATGCGGAACTAGCTCCTACTACTGGCTGTAGTCTTTAGCCTCTGGACAAAAAATCCTCTGATTACGCAAAATTATGATATTTGCATCATTGGAGGATTTTTTCCAGAAATAAAATACATAAATCTCTCATCTCAGGGGGGATATGAGTGGGGGAAGCACGATCATTCGAATATACTACCGGATTTCTACTGATACAAAGCTTAATGCTAATCACTGAAGTATTCCTTTAATAAGAACTACCATTGGGTTACTTGATTGAAAAATGTTATTTCAAAATGAAAACATCAAGTTATCAAAGAGTAACCATTTCAAGTTGATTTAACATGAAGCAATCACATTTTGAACCAGAAACCTGATACAATGGTGTTGCATCAAAATAAATAAATAAAATTTTTATAAATTTTTTTTTTTTTGTGTAATAAGGAATGCACTCTGTATAGTAGGTACTATCACATAATTTTCAAAATTCACCAAAATATAATTTTCAAAACTGTTTTGTGGATTTTTTGTTTATTGAAAAAAAAGAATTGAGAACGATGAACAACTGGCATTTTGTTAAACTGGAATCCACTGAATACACTGTAGCCTACTTCTATCCTTTACAGCGTTTTCATTGACAAACATTAATCTGACAATTGCTCATGACGGCCTTTACTACACCCTGTCCAGTCAGGGGAAAAAAGCAGCATGTTGAAACATCATGAACCCTTAGATTTGATTTTTGTTTTACATTTCAATGTGCTTTTCAATTGACGTCTATTCAAAGGGTCCAGGAAGGGTTAACATGCTGCCTTTGTGTTTCCTGGACAAGGTACAGTAGAGTTCAGACAGTTTATCTTAATTTATAGCCTATATCAGACACAACATTAACCACTGACAGGTGAAGTGAATAACATCGATTATATCCTTACAAAGGCACCTGTCAAGAGGTGGGATATAATAGGCAGCGGGCGAATAGTCAGTTCTTGAATTTAATGTGTTGGAAGCAGTAAAAAATGAAATGGGTGAGCAAAAAGATCTGAGTGACTTTGACAAGGGCCAAATAGTGATGGTGGCTATAGCATATGCAAAATGGGGTATTCCTGGTATAGAGTGGTTAGTACCTACTAAAAGTGATGCAAGTTCATGTCCAACCAACTCAATTCAATCACTTCGCTATGACTTAAACTGGTTATGTTTTCATGTTTTGGTCTAGTTAAAACTATGTTGTTACAATGTAATCCTTTGGCTTAGTATACAGCTTCTTTTTAACATTTAATCAGCTCAGAGACAGCAGATGAAAATTATTTATTTTTGGGGCAAAAGTGTTGAAAGTGCCTTCTCGCAATTCAAAATGCCTACGTCTGACAACCGTATCTTTTGAACTGCAGAGGCATTTTCAACACTTTTTCCACGGAAGACGATTGGCCGAAACGTTACTTTATAAAATTTTAAATATCAATATTTTTCTTACACAAACTCATCGATTCACTTCAGAAGGCCTTTATTAACCCTCCAGAACCATGTGGAGCACATTATTTGACGGACAGATGCATTTTTATGGACTTCAAAAACAGAACATCACAATCACTGCCATTATAAAGCCTGGATTAACCAATTTCAATTTGAAAGAAAGGAGGAAACTAACCAATGTTCTCTTCCGGTAGGCTGAAGGCTGCTCTGGTCCAGGTGTGAAGTGCTTATCTGGTTCTTGCTCCTCAGTTTAAGATTCAGCTGCATCTTCTTGCCAATTTTTACACATATTTTATTTTGTGGAGGTGGCTGACAGACATCCTGTTGAAGAAACAAATATAATCCTGTTGAGTTGGTTTAATGAGTGCTTCTTAGACAAAATCGAAAGGCCTATCTTTCTATTGTTTTGAAATATAATATAAAAGGATTTCTAATAGAGGATCTAGAAAACATAGTAGCATATTTGAGGACAATATAAATATTTTTCTGAAAATAATCCATTTGAAAATAAGTAAAACCGAGATATGGAAGGGACTTACAGATGCTATTGTGCTCCATGGACGAGGCCTCTCACTCTGACTGGGATGGGTGGTCCAGGAAGGGACCGTGCAAAGAGACTGGGCTTCTGCTGCCTCAGATGGTGAGGGATCCAGCATTTCCCTTGCTTTATGGTTCTGTTGGGTACTGCTGCTCCCTGTGGGGGCCCCTGTATGAATGGGCACAGGCACATCTTGTAATGATGGCAGCCATCCTACTGTTCTCCTGTGCTTCCTGTTGAGAGCCGGATGAACAAGGTGGAACAAGTGCTCTCTGTGAGGTCTTAGGAGGTACAGGAGCTACATTAAAAAAATAAATCTGTAAAATAACAGAAAAAGCATCACCCAGACATTATCCAGTACGGACATTTCCATTAACCCTAAAACGCAATGAAGTGCAAAATTCAAAGTACAGGTAAAACACCTGTAAAAAATAAATACGATATAAAATTAAAAAAATTTAAAAAAATGTAATTGATTTTAATTCTCTTAACAATACCTTAAAAATGAATATCACAATCAATCTTCTATTTGGAGTATAATCCCAATATATGTCTTTTCTCAATTAGGAGGTATACAGTTCCTTTTAATGTGCAATTATTCAGTTAGTAAACTTTTTTTAATTCCGTTTTTATTTCAAGCTATCAATTCCCAGTATCTAGTAAAGAATTTAATATAGTTTTCAAGGCCACCTCTTTGAAAATCTGTATGCTGTTTAGAAACAATAATAGTGCTGTAGTGATTTCTGTTTGTCCCCTAGCCCTGAATCCACTGTGGTTGGTTCTATTTGTTTCTCAGTGCATAAATCCAACTACAAAATCAGGTCATCATTTTTGGACCTTGTTACTTCAATTCCTTCCTCCATTTCTTATTGGAATAACCTTTTTGATGATATTAAGTGGTCGTATGTTTGGTCACTTCCTCAGAAATTCTTTCTAACAAATAAAGTTAAAGAAATATCTTATAAAATTATTCAAAGATTTTATCCAGTTAAGTATTTTTTACAGAAATTTAGAAGTGATCTTGATACATCCTGCTCTTTTTGTGAAGCCTCTTCAGAAACTGTTGATCATGTTTTGGGAATGTCCTTTTGCTTGGTCTTTCTGGAATAATGTTCTGATTGTCCAAAAGGCTTTTTGAAACTTTTCTTTATCATATAGACACATTATTTTGGGGTTTTATGTCAAAGACAATAATCTACTTAATGCAAGTTTTGGTATAAACCTTCTTTTATTTATTGGAAAGTTGTATATCCATAAATGTAAATATATGAAAAGTAAACCCCACTTTAACTTTCAAACAAGAATTGAAGATGCATTTAAATACAATTTCAACTTTTGTTAACAAGAAAGCAATGAAGACATCCAGAATTTGTGCCATGTTTAATATTCTTCCTTAATATGTTTGTTTCTTTATTTTTGTGCCCTCTTCTTTTCCTTTTTCTCTTCTTCTTTCCTGTTGTTTGAAATATTGTTTATATTCCTTGCATTTATCGACTTGTTCTGTTTGTTAATATTGCAATAAAAAATAAAAAAAAATAGTTGGCTTCTATGTCTACAACCACGCGGAAGGTGTGGGTTTGTATTGACTGCCCTCTAGCGGTGTTATAGCGGCAGTGACGTGATCGGATGTTTACGATCTCCATGGTGACCATTACCTGTCTTACAAATAAAACACACAAGTTAGCAGCTTCAAGCAAACATGAACGTCTCTGCCACACGCACATTTCAGAAGAAAAATGAGGGCAGTAGGGGCTTCAAACAACAGAGGACATATGATTATTTGTACGGTGAGTTACGTATGAATACGCTACAGATGCAAATCACTATTTGTAAATATAGTTTAGGACAAGAGATAAGAGAGTATATATTGTGACGTTATCATAAATAAGTATTGAATTGTGGATGATGGTGCTGTTTTAGATCCAGTACATACATTGTCGGCTGATGTGGATCACGCCAGGGAAAACCTCCGAGCTCAGGCCTCACTGGATCGAGTGGTAAGATAAGATGAGAGTGCATAGAGTGGCGTAAAATGTAGCTTAAGTTAACGTTACCCCTTATGATTTGATTTCTCTCACAACACTAAACAGCTTCAGACACTAGCACAACACGGGTGACCGCGCTCTACTAATGTTTCATGTAATGTGACCCTTGAACTGCAATCACGTTTTTTTTTTTTTTAATAAGAGCAAAACGCATTGTACATACAAGATTATACTATAACCACACATATCAGGGGTTAGAAAAATATACTAGGAAGAAAAAAAGAGGGGGGAAAGCATTTTAACAGCTGTAGCCTAATCCCTTACTTTTAAAGGGTTAGTTCACCCCCAAATGAAAATGATCCCATGATTTACTCCCCCTCAAGTCATCCTAGGTGTATCTGACATTCTTCTTTCAGACGAACACAATCAGAGTTATTAAAAAAGTCCTGGCTCTTCCAAGCTTTATAATGGCAGTGACTGTTGGGTCATTTTTGAAGCCCATAACAGTGCATCCATCCGTCATAAAACTGTTCCACACAGCTTGGGGGGTTAATAAAGGTCAACTTATGGAAAACGATTCACTAAAGTTTTAAATATGGATATTTATCTTACACAAATGCATCGATTCGCTTCAGAAGGCCTTTATTAACCCCACCCCCACCCCACCCCCAGAGCCGTGTGGAACAGTTTTACGTTGGACAGGTGCACTTTTATGGACTGCCATTATAAAGCTTGGCAGAGCCAGGACATTTTTAATATAACTCCCAGATTTTATTCGAGACAGAATATAGAAGAAGAATGTCATATAGGCTAAATCTAGCATGACTTTAGGGTGAGTAAATCACGGGATAATTTTCATTTTGGGGTGAACTAACCCTTTTAAATTTTTACTTTTTGATATTGTTTCCAAATCATTAATGTTAAATTTGCCATTCTTAACCCCACTCCATTTGACTTTTTACGAATACCAGGCAATAGGTTTGACTGACATTCACTATATATGAATTTCTTGAATGAATGTTGGTAATAAAACAGTTGATGGGCCCCCATTGACTTCGATATCTCTTTTTCCATACCATGGAAGTCAATGGGGTCCATCAACTGTTTGGTTATCTATAATCTTAAAAATATCTTCGTTTGCGTTCAGCAGAAGAAAGAACATGAGGGGGAGTGAATGATGTCAGAATTTTCATTTTTGGGTGAACTATCTCGTTAAGTGCAAATTTAATGTATTTGGACACTTCGCTATATGATATTCACAAATAAAAGAACATGCAGGCTATTTTAGTTTACATTTATATTATATCTGAGCTGAACTCTATAGCGCATTTTCACCCAACCACCAGAGTATGTAATTTCATAATTATTTCTATTGTCTTTGAAATAAAGTGTGCTGTTGAATGTACTGACACACATTTACGGTGAACTAAAACATACTTCAATGCCAGTTCTTTTGGGACTTGAATATCTTGTATTTAAATATATCTGTAATTACATTTGTAATGATGAAACTGCAATTTAGTACATTTAATATATTAAAATATTAGCTAATATTGAAAAACACACTGTATAGTTAAAACTATAATCAAATTGAACATGTGCTTTACTCACACATCAAAATAAGTTTACTTCTTTAAAGCACAACAAATTATTATTATTATTGTTAATATTATATATATTTGAAGTACACTACAAGTGCACATTCAATAGAAATAAGCCGTTCTTTTTCAGAAGTGTTTTTATGAAACTATGACGCAATTCACAGCTGCTTCTTCAAAGGATAGTATTAGTACATTTAGGATAAATAGGCAGATGATAAATAGAACAGGATAAATTGTTGTATAAAAAGACTCACTCTGGTTTAAAGAGAGAAAAAACACTGTAAGGTTGGCAAAGGGGTAAAATTCTGCAAGTCTGAACTGCTAAATTGTTTTATGTTATTGAAATAAATGGAAAAGGAAGGCTCTGCAGACACTGAAGTGGTTATTTTGACTAATTGCAGGTCTCTCTGGAATACTTGACTCTAATTGGTCAATTGTAGCACTATGTGGTCACATAATTAAATATAATGGCCGCTAAACAGTAGACTGAATTTGTCCCTGGCAGCCAGTTTCTACACCGTACTTGTCTCTTCTCACACAATTTCTCAAATCAACTATCAATATTCCAGCTCCATTTATTTACTTATTTGTTATTCTTTTTATTTACTTATCTGTCTTGTACAGCCAGTCATTATAACATTATGAATTAGATATTGTGTAGGGAAATCTGGCCACAAATTCCTCTATGACTCTTGTTCTCCACGGTCTCCTTTTCTCATAATATCCTCTGTATTGCATCCTTAGGATTGTAAGCATAGATTAGGGAACACATTAAAATTGATTTGATATTAATGGCACACATGAATGCAAAGAGATGACAAGGTAAGCTCTAGTTACAGTTACAGGGAGTCATTGAGAATGACAGTTTTGTGATATAATTTAGTTATTTAGAAAATAAATAAATAAACATGACCTTTTTTCCGTTATTCTAAATACATCAGAAACCTTGACCATTCACGGATTGAGCAAAACATTCTGTAACTAAGCGGCCTTCCTATAAAAAAAGTGGAGAAACATCTTGTTCTGTACTTGATATGATATGATATGATATGTCCCAATTTTGTTTTGTTTTGTTTCTATTAGCGGAAGGTCCCAGAGTTTAACTCCATGTTTAGTAATCTTCCACACCACCCCCGTTATACCTTACGCCTTGAATCCACTGACCCTGTGCCTGCGTTCATTGACCGGCGTTGGCGGGGCTACGCTGAGCAGAGGAGGCAGGCCCTGCAGCGACTGACAGGGTAAAATTCACTCTGAACACCATATGAAGACAATGGTACTTTCTACATATTATAGTAGATGAGTGAAACACACAAAAACATGCCCAGGACACATTTAATCTCAAAATATATTGATTGAAGAAAACCTTTTTTGCATTGTGACATTTTGCATTTTTTTTTAAAGCAAATTTCCCTCACAAAGTCTCCACCAAGTGATTTGGCTGTTTATTTATTTATTTGAGTTACAGTATTTATTAGTTTTTGTTTGTGGATTCTTTTTTGGATATTTTAATCTTTTTTCTTAATCGTTTTCTTGCACTTCTCGCAATTTATATATACCACTGTTCAAACGTTTGGGGTCAGTAAGATTTCTTTATGTTGTTTGAAAGGAGTCCTCGTATGCTTGCCATCAAGGCTGATCAAAAATACAGTAAAAGAGTAATGTTGGGAAATAGTATTACAATATAAAATAGTAATGGGAAGTTCGGATCATTTTACTGACTCTGATCTTTGAATCTCGTTCATCAAAATGAACAAATCTTTTTTCGAGTCATTTTGTTCATTTTGTTAATTTCAGCAGAATATAATTAAAATGTTACATGTTAATAGCCAAATTCTCCAACACATTAAAATATTACATATAATGGCCAAATCCCCCAACACATCAACTTACTTGAGAGAGACTGAATCCCGAGTTGATCACATTTAGAATAAGAAGAAAAAAAAAAAATTGGAAGGACAAGGCCAAATTATGAGAAACAGAAACGATTACTATTAATGAATTGCTTATTTAGGTCTTCATTCAGGCTATGCAGTCAGTTTACCTCACCCCCCGATCTGAGTCGTTCGTTCATCCCGAGCTATACAGTCAGTACCGGATACAGAATTGATTAGTTCACGTCTCGAGTCTCAGGTTTGAGTCATTCGTTCATCACATGACAGCCACATAAGCTGAGCTATACAGTCGGTACCGGATACAGAATTGATTAGTTCACGTCTCGTGAACTTGAGTTGTGTTAGTAGTGTGTTGAAACTTTCAGTTTCAGGGGTGTGACATTTCTGAAACACACTCGAAGTGGTTGACAAATCACAACATACTGATCCAGCCTACCAATCAGAGCACATTGTACTGGAAGGAGAGGCTACATAGAGACAGGAACTAAATAGAATGTTACTGACAGAAAGAGAGGGAAGAGAGGTGCTGCAACAATGTACATTTTGTGAACAATAATGTTTTGTTCTTGTTTTTGTTTTTTTGAAAAATCAAGCATGAAAACATATTCTAGTAGACTTCAAAAAAGGGCATAATAGGTTCCCTTTAATTTCTTAAAAAAATAAAAAATAATCATACTGACCTCAAACTTTTGAATGGCGGTGTATGCTGAATTAATAATCTTTATATTTCTGTGTCTGTGTAAGGGTTGTGTCTGGGGTTCATATCGATAGACTGAACCCTCCTGATGTGACAGGAGTGGACCGCTGGAAGTTTTTCAAACGGTAAGACATATATACAGAAAAAATGAGTGTGAGCAACACCAGTTAAACAGTTTGATTTAGATAGAATTCTCTGAACAGTTAAAGCATATAAATAAAAATAATGATTTTCTCTTTCACTTTTTTCTCCCATTGTCTTTCTCTCAGTCCTCTTATTCCTTTTGCTCAGCAGATTCCTCCTGATGTTGTATTTGCTTTGTCAAAGTAAGTCATTTCAGCCTTGATCTGTTAATAGATCTATCAAATACTTGACTTTCCTCTGAGTCTGCACTATTTTTCTCACAGATCTGACCTGCTTTCTGCTCCTAATGGAGATGATAAACGCCCCCCCACTCCCTTCCAGCGGAGCGTGGGAGTTCAGACTGACTATCGGGAGAGTGAGACACAGACAGACCCCTTCACTCCAGACCATGTGGTTCGTCCTGGGACAACCTCCCCTGAGCTGCTCACACTGGCAACACTCAAATGGGGTAAACCACATAAATATAATTTAGTTGCATTTATTTTATGCATTATACTGACTCTCACTTGCTCCTATTCAGGTTGACAATGAGATGTCGACTATAGGCCCATTAGCACCAAAGATAACTATAACGATAACTATAAAGTTTTAAGAATCGTTCTAATTCCATGAGAATAGGGAAGTCCACACCACAACTATAAAGATAACAACACAGAATAACATTTTCCTGACAGCCAGTCAGAATCCACTTCAGTGATTAGCATTAAGCTTTGTATCAGTAGAAACCCCTAATAGAAAACTATCACAACTTCCATTTCCATTCCTACTTTAAAGCAGCAGACAGCAAAACTAGTGAGCTTTTGATGAACAGAACTTTAGCATCTGTTGGTGTGGATGCTAATATTGTTACAGTCATCTTTATACAGTAGTTAATGTTGTTGGTGTGAATGGCCCGTATCACTGGTTGTTTTCCAGGCCGTGGGCTGCCTGCAGGGCTGGCAGAAGTGGAGATGATCGAGAGGGCAAGAATGAAGAGAGCATGGCAGGCAACTCTACCCCCACTGGACGACCTCTCACAGCTTGACAAGAGGAGAAGGATGATGGAGGAGATAGAGAGGAAGGAGTGGACCTTCAGAGAAGAGGAGATAGAGAAGTGAGCACTACCTGAAGGAATATTTTGCCAAAAAAAACATGAATAGTCAATTTCTAAAATTACAACGAAAGTTTCATAAAAGAAAGGTCCATATTGACTTTTGTTGAATGGACAAAAATCTCTGAAACATCTTAAAAATGTATGGGGTGTCGAGGGGGGCCTTTTACCCCACACATGGCGTAAATGGCTCACCAGCATGGGGCAAAAGGCACACAGTATTAATACAAATACTTCAGCTAAAATAATGTTTTTAATAATGTCTAAGTTAATACTTGTTCAAAACAATCACTTTAGCAAAATTTGAACTATTTTCTGTTTATTTTAATGAATAAAAGAATTCATTTTTGATCAGTAAATATGCTGTCATTAAAATGTGTTAATATAGAAATATATCTGAAAAATATAGAAACAAAATAATTTTAAAAAGAAAAGATTCTGAAAGCATTGAATGAGATCCCATAATAATTTAATAGATTTACAGTAGTGACAATAAATTATATTTTATTATATATGATTATATCACATTTTTAAATCTGATGGTTTCATTATAAATATGGTGATTATCTAGAGATAAGGTGGACACCCAACTTAATATATGATACTTACAATCTGAATCTAACCATGTCATGTCAACATGTTAAAGTCAGCCGCTGTGACATGTTAAATATGGTGCGTTTTGCCCCGACAGCAGGGGTGCCTTTTACTCCAAATACCATACTTTTACATATTCTTCCGTTATTGCAAAACTGTTGCTTTAATTACCTTGAGCAAAACTGACAAAACGTACAGCATGACTTTTGTTTCACCTTGTGTTTTATTAGGCTGCAGGAGGCACGACTGACCCTGCTTGTGCAGCTCTTACGTCAGAGGGAGGAGAAGCAGGAGGAGGTCAAGATGGAGCGACTGGACGTGATCTTTTCCCAGCACCAGCAAGAGAAGGAGGCGCGGCTTAAGAGGATACGCAAAGACTACATCATTTGTGAGGCCACAGTTAGATAAAGGGCCCATTGTGTTTTTGTCAGTCCATATGAAATCAGATATGAAGTTTTGTTGCATTTGCTTTGAGACCATACTTTATACGCTATATTGCCAAAAGTATTGGGACACCCCTCCAAATTATTGAATTCAGGTGTTCCAATCACTTCCATGGACACAGATGTATAAATGAAGCACCTAGGCATGCAGACTGCTTCTACAAACATTTGTGAAAGAATGGGTCGCTCTCAGGAGCTCAGTGAATTCATGCACAGTACCGTGATAGGTTGCCACCTGTACAATAAGTTCATTCGTGAAATTTCCTCATTACTAAATATTCCACTGTCAACTGTTAGTGGTATTAGAACAAAGTGGAAGTAACTGGGAACAACAGAAACTCAGCCATGAGGTGGTAGGCCACATAAAATCACAGAGCAGGGTCAGCGCATGCTGAGGCGCACAGTGTGCAGAAGTTGCCAACTTTCTATAGTCAATAGCTACAGACCTCCAAACTTCGTGTGGCCTTCAGATTAGCTCAAGAACAGTGCATCGAGAACTTCATGGAATGGTTTTCCATGACCGAGCAGCTGCATCCAAGCCTTACATCACCAAGTACAATGCAAAGCGTCGGATGCAGTTGTGTAAAGCACGCCGCCACTGGATTCTAGAGCAGTGGAGACGTGTTCTCTGGAGTGACGAATCACGTTTCTCTGACAAGTCTGGGTTTGGCGGTTGCCTGGAGAACGGTGCTTGCCTGACTGCATTGTGCCAAGTGTAAAGTTTGGTGGAGGGGGATTATGATGTGGGGTTGTTTTTCAGGGGTTGGGCTTCGTCCCTTAGTTCCAGTGAAAGGAACTCTTAATGCTTCAGCATACAAAGACATTTTGGACAATTTCATGCTCCCAACTTTGTGGGAACAATTCAGGGATGGCGCCTTCCTGTTCTAACATGACTGCACACCAGTGCACAAAGCAAGGTCCATAAAGACATGGATGAGCGAGTTTGGTTTGGAGGAACTTGACTGGCCTGCACAGAGTCCTGACCTCAACCCGACAGAACACCTTTGGGATGAATTAGAGCGCAGACTGCGAGCCAGGCCTTCTCGTCCCACATCAGTGCCTGACCTCACAAATGCGCTTCTTGAAGAATGGTCAAATTCCCATAAACACACTCCTAAACCTTGTGGAAAGCCTTCCCAGAAGAGTTGATGCCCTTATAGCTACAAAGGGTGGGCCAACTCCATATTAAAAAGGCAGGTGTCCCAAAACTTTAAGCAATATAGTGTAATATAACAGGGATGTGATTTTTCCATATTTATTGCATGCATTTTATAATGTAAATATATAGTCTGATGCATTGTGTGTTTCAGAATGAATGTGGCATTGTGTTAATTTATATGCAAGCAGCTCATGATCCAGTGTTTTCAGTCTAAGGCTTGCATTGAAAAATGCAACGCACAAAGTATCTTCCCAAATTTGTAACAAGTAGTACCTACCTGAGCATTGTTTCTGACCATGTCCATCCCTTTATGACCACCATGTACCCATTCTCTGATGGCTACTTCCAGCAGGATAATGCACCATGTCACAAAGCTCGAATCATTTCAAATTGGTTTCTTGAACATGACAATGAGGGCCAATATGGGCCAACATTTCTAAAGAATGCTTTCAGCACCTTGTTGAATCAATGCCATGTAGAATTAAGGCAGTTCTGAAGGTGAAAGGGGGTCAAACACAGTATTAATATGGTGTTCCTAATAATCCTTTAGGTGAGTGTATATATATATATATATAGTATAATTTAAATAATAAAATATATTGTGAATAATAATAATAATTATTATTGTTTTCTAGACGTTTTGAATGGGGATAACTGTGATAGCAGACTTTTATTATGTTTTTTTGTTTGTTTTTGTTTTTTTATGAGGCATGATAAAAAGTCATTATTCCCAAAATAACTAATTCAGATCTTTAACTAAATAAAGCATAGCATGTATTGAGAGCTACCAGGACACATTTGTGTTTAAATCAGATTATTTGTTTAAATCATATTACCCTGATTTATGAAATAAGCATTTAAAAATGCATTTAAAGACATAATTTTATCTAACATATTCATGTTTCTCACAGCAATGCGGAAGCTTCTGGCAAAGCGGAGGAATGTGGAGGGAAAGCTGGAGAGACGTGATATTATAAAGGATTATTCAGATTATGGGTCTCAGACATACGCTCCTCTGTCTCGGTTTGGCCAGTTCCCTGAGCGAAATTCCAACCGCAATGTGGTCAAGAGTCACTTTCTCAGCACGTATCAAGGTCTGCTTCTGTTTGCAGATCAGCTAGGTTGTTTTGTTTGTTTTTGTTTTTTCTCTGACTATTCAGGACATAGTAACATGTCTTGTTAATTATTTTCTATCAATTTCTTCACATATGTACTGATCTTTTTATGCTCATATCATTCTTTGTAAAAAAAAAAAAATTTAATTATTTTTTTAATTTAATATTATATTTAATTTAATAAAATTTTGGATGCTTGTTTCCACCACAGAACAAAAATCAAAAAGGTAACTGCAACTTTTTATCGCGCAATTCTGACTTCTCCGAATTATAATGTCAGAATTACATGATATAAACTATGCTGAGGACATTTTTTCCCCTCAGAATTGGACTTTATAACTCACAATTGCAAGTTTATATCTCACAATTCTGACTTCTTTCAGAATTGTGAGATATAAACTTGCAATTATGAGTTATAAAAAAACTTGTACTTTTAAAATAAGTTTAAAAATAATTAGTACTGTTTAAAATAAGCGGTAAAGGCCTGCAGTATCATCTGTGTTTTTTAGGTCTGTTAGAACTGGAGGCAGGTCTTTCTCCATCTGTCATGGAGCCTCAAATTAAAGTGCCAAGACCTAAAGTGACTAAAGGCTTCATCACACGCTCAGCCCGCAGAGAACTAGAGCTCATGAATACTCATCAGGTAATGAGAAGCTGGGTGCTTTTCACACTTACTCACACTGTGGGAAGAGATGCATGAAGTGACAGATATCACCCTGAGCTCTCCTTTCCCACTAGGCTCTGAAGGAGGAAATGGTCTGCAGGGTGGAAAAGAAGCCTCTGCGGTTCCTCTTTAAGACGGAAAAACCTGCTCCGCGACCCCTAACCCCTGCGGTGGATGAGCCCCCTGAGGTACAGCCCACATTCATGTTGTAGACAATTCAGGTCTTCCTTCTAACATGCAGTTTGCAAGTCAAAACGTGTCTGAATACATGCAGTTTGAGTAGCTTTTTGGTAGCTTCACACCTACGTGATTCTCTAAACTCACTTACATTTTCAAAGAAATAATCCTACTTAAGTGTACCTAAAAACTGCGATTTCATAATAATGTCAAATTAAAAGTTTGTGTATTTTAAGTCATTATGTTTTAATGTTCTCTTGTTGTGTTTTAAAGAAGTACACTTATTTTGGCATACTAAAATACTATCATTTTAACTGTAGTGTTTTATTTACTATTACATTTAAAGTTGATATATTTTAATTGTACAAAATTTTAACTTAATTAATGTGTAGATACAAATATATTTAGTTCCAATAGAAATTACATTAAAGAATATGTTAGTTATTCTACCATAAATGCTTGTCAGTACATCCGCAGTACACTTTAGCCATTTTTAACCATATTTCAAAGACAATAAAAGTACTCATGAAATTACATAAAAGTATGTACTTAAGTGCTTCAAGTGTCAAAAAGCACACTAAAGTTTAACTAATTGAATTTAATACAAAAAAATTGAATTATACTACATCATAAATTTATTGCAATTTACATGCAGGTTCCCCAGAACATTACATTCAGTTCACACAAAGGGTCAGTTCTTTCAAAGTATATTGTTCCTGTAATAAGTACTCTTTAAAAAAAAAAGTGTTCTAAAGTGTACGTCTTTTTCACAATGTTGTCAAAGGTCTGAAGATACCATAGGATACATGCACTACTATTCAAAAGTTTTGGGTATATGTATTTTTGTGAAGGAAATTAATACTTTTATTCAGCAAGGTCACATAGAATTGATCATAAGTGACAGTAAAGCAGTGTTAATTTTGACAGCCATTTTTGATTTAGTCTCAGACTTCAGACGAAAATGCTTAATTAGTCTTAGTCACATTTTAGTCATTTTGTCTTCCATAGTTTTAGTCAAGTTTTAGTCACTACTACTGCCGTTAGTTACCAACATTAATTTTGGTAGCTTTTTTATATATAGCCTTTAGACAAAAATGGTCATTATATTTTTTCTCTATTTAGACCAATTAAATTAAGCTTATGCGAAATTTACATCAGGCTGTATTGACATTGCACTCTCAGTAGTAAGTTAGCACTTATGCAATGCTTCATATCCCTTTACCACTTAAGGGTGAGTAAATGATGATAGATTTTTCATTCTGGGGTGAACTATACCTTTAAGACCTCATTAATAGCCTACCAGGATCTCATATATACACTGTAAAAATTTCTCTGTAAAAAAGCGGTAATCTACTGGCAGCTGTAGCTTAAAAACTGTAACAGTTAAATTACAGTTGTCTACTGTAGCTTAAAAAAACTGTATTTAGCTGTTAATTTCAAAAACAGTAGTGCTCCGTATTTTTACAGTATCATGCTGGCAACCACAGCTGCCAGTAGATTACCGTTTTTTTTACAGGGATTTTTTTACAGTGATAGCTGTTAAATGACATACTAGTCACAACCCAATAATTTAATTTTAAATGCTATAATAACTCAGCACTTTATATTTGTCTATGGGTAACAAAAAGGAATAAAGACAAGTTAGGATTTTTTTATTCTGATAATAATTTAAAAGTATTCAAATAATATTCAGTGCAAATAAAAAATAAACACCCATCAACATATCAAAATACAAAAATGGCTAATGAAAAAACAAACAAACAAAAACAAACAATATATAGACAATCTACCTGTATATAAAGTACAAATTGAATCAGGCTTCAGCAAACATTACTCCCAAAAAAAATTGCACTGAAACAAACCAATTATTACAAAATAATAATATAAGCATAAACAAAAGTATAACTCACCAGGCCAGCACATTTTTCAGAAACCAACCTGCATGGGTGTAGGGTGTCAACTACACTTTTTAAATGAAGTCCCACTCAAAGTCCATAAGTCTCTTTAAGAGGTTTGACACTTGGTGTTGACAGTTATGGTTTTCTTTTGCACCATTTTCCCAATTTTTTGGATGTAACTTTTCCTTGTGCAGCCTTGGTCCCCTTTTCAGGATTTATTCCAACAGAAAGTCTAAATAAAAGAGAAATAAAATAAATATTTTCAGTGAACAATGATTTTAAATGGTATGATTTTGATTTTTGAAGTTTTCACAAACTTATCACTTCACTTCGGAAGACATTAACCCCCGGGAGTCGTACGGATTATTTTTTTTTTATAATGGATGAATATACTTTTTGGGCTTCAAAAACTTGGACAAAATGTTAATGCCATTACAATGCTTGGAGAAGCCAGGATATTATTTAAAATAACTTTTTTTGCTTGGCTGAAAGAAGAATGTCATATACACCTAGGTTGGCTTGAGGGCGAATAAATCATGAGATGATACATTTTATTGTTGGGTGAACAATTCCATTAAGTCACCAAGCTAATACTAACATATTAATTAGAAATAAATATTATAGGTGCAAATTTACCTTTGAAGGAATTCCAGTGTGGATGCTGCTTCCTCCTGGTACTGCAAATTAAAGATATAATACAAAGAGAACAATGCAGCAAGTCCAGTGAGAAAAGTTAGCTGCACACCCTCGCAGATTACTCGGCCCTCCAGGCTGATCATCCATTGCCCCAGATTGTTACCTACAAAGAAATGGAAATGGATAGAACAATGTTTATTCTATGATCTCTAGAAAGTGTAGAAAAGGCAGTGAGAAAATTCTTTCATAACCTGACAACAGCACACAATGTCATGTCTTTGAATGGTAAGTGGCATTGCTGACCCATAGACAAACATTTTTTATATTGATTTGTAACAACCTGACTGCGAGTACAGGATGAAAACATTGAACCTTGTTCTTGACTTTTTTACTTAAAGAGATAGTTTAACCAAAAATTCTGTCATTAATTCCTCACCCTCGTATCGCTCCACACCCGTAAGACCTTCGTTCATCTTCTGAACACAAATTAAGATATTTTTGATGAAATCCAAGAGCTCTCAGTCAAAAATATCTTAATTTGTGTTCTGAAGATGAACAAAGGTCTTACAGGTGTGGAGCGATACGAGGGTGAGGAATTAATGACAGAATTAAAATGTTTGGGTGAACTAACCTTTTAATGCCAAGCCACCTTTCAAGATGGGAAAAAAGGTTTAAACACAATAAAGTGTATAGTGATTGTATAGTGATAAAAAAACGATGAGGTTTCTATAGGTGAACTAAATTCTCAAAATAAGAATCAGACTTGACTTAGATGAATAAACATTTTAAATTCAAACCTGGGCTGCGTTTCATGCGTTTCCAAAAGCATCATATGCCTAAGTTGATCATAGAGACCATTGGTGGCAATGATTATCTAGGTAAGATATATCTAGGCTTATGATGCTTTTGAGAAACGCAGCCCAGCACAGTGCAATAAAACTTGATTTAAAGACAGTGGATTCTAGAATAAGGCTAGAGTTAGGCCTTCCTGTAGCTTGCGTGGCGCTAGCAACGCCAAGGTCATGGGTTCGGTTCCCAGGGGAAAGCAAGAACTGACAAAATGTAAAATGTGTACCTTGAATGCAATGTAAGATAAAAGCGTCTGCCAAATGCATAAATGTAAGGCACATAAATGTGGATCTTCTAATAGTAAAACTTGTGTGAGCCTTGTTTTAGTGAAACAAATTGCAGACATGTCTAATATGATATACTTACCAAGCAGGATCAAACAAGGAGTCACAGGCAGGTTACCCGTCTTCTCAAGGTCAGCAGGAGTGGCAGACATCTATTGTCAAAGAGAACAATTTATGACATTTTTGGAGTCTGAAGTTCAAGTTTGCTTGTATTTTATAGGCAAACAAACATCATTTCTTCATTAAAATATCTTCATCTGTAAGTGAGATTAACTGAAGTCTGAAAAGCAAATGGGACAGATTGATTTCATGTATTGACTGCATGTCTTCAATGACTGTCTGAATGACTGAGACTGGAAGCAATAGTTTGGCTTGCAATTTCAAATAGAGCAGAGCAAAGATTCCTTAAAAACAAAGTCTCGTCAACATTTTCAGGACTTATGAACAAATTCCTCATAGTTTTCAGCAGCATCAGTCTGTGAATCAGACTGAACATCAATGTCCTAAATCTGAGCAGCTGGCTTCAGGAATTGCTGTAATACAGTCTGTAATAAGCAGCCTATGTTTTCTTTATGTTTTCTGGTCAAATGAGAGGTAAATGTTGACTTAACAGTAAATGTTTTCCCACACTGCTTGAAAGGCCATGTGACTTTTCGTCCTTCTTTAATGTGCATTTTGACATGTGAAAAAAAATGCAGGTAAAGAAGAACTTTTGGCCCTACAAAAATCGAAATGGCATTCCAATGAAACTGTATTGCATGTTGTGGTTTCTGCCTTATATCCTTTATGGTGTCTGTACACGTGAGATTTCAAACCTGCATGTTTTTTAAACTTCCTATTACAGTTACATATGCAGCAATGAAACACAATCTTTGAGACATGCTATGCAGTTTCATATGTTTCACATAGGTCACAGGGGTATCACGTTTCCCCGCAGTTCTGACAAGGAAACATTTTGTAATGAACAGATAGCTTAACTTACTACCGATCCCATCAATTCTTGTTTAAATACGTCTTCATAAAATGGCTGTGAATAGTTCTGTGATCAAGCCAGTAACGTTAGCGGTGCGCAAAAGCATGTATACAGAAATTAGACTTCAACAAGAATTGTAAATTTTGTACCTCACTTACCATTTACAGACAAAAAGATTAGCACATGAAATTGGCTGTTTGATAAACTTCACTTCTATGATTGATGCATATCCGAAACGCAGTGTGTGTGTGTGCAAATGCGCTCACGACTCAAGAGAAAATTGATTGCTATCGTGTAACGTTACCCATTCACTAACCGGCTTCTAATTAAAATTACAAAGTCTTCTTGATCTTTATAATATTATTTTTAGAAGTACGTGAAGGTTAAAATCGGACGTAGTGGCAAACAACACTAGCAGATACAAAATGACTCGTTAAAAGTTACCACACAACAAAAAAAACTAACGAGTATGTTTACTCCCACCGAGTCCCACTCATATTTTACTTGGATAACGTTTAGTAAAATATCCATTTTGAATGAAAATGAGGGATTCTTACCTGTGTCAATCACCCTTTTACCTATAATAGAGTCCATCCATCCATCCATTATCTTCCGCTTATCCAGGGCCGAGTCGCGGGGGCAACAGTCTAAGCAGAGATGCCCAGACTTCCCTCTCCCTAGCCACTTCTTCCAGCTCTTCCGGGGGAACCCCGAGGCGTTCCCAGGCCAGCCGGGAGACGTAATCCCTCCAGCGTGTCCTAGGTCTTCCCCGGGGCCTCCTCCCGGTGGGACATGCCCGAAACACCACCCTCATATAGGGTTTGCGTCCAGGAGGCATCCGAAATAGATGCCCGAGCCACCTCAACTGGCTCCTCTCGATGTGGAGGAGCAACGGCTCTACTCTGAGCTCCTCCCGAGTAACTGAGCTTCTCACCCTATCTCTAAGGGAGCGCCCAGCAACCCTGTGGAGAAAGCTCATTTCGGCCGCCTGTATCCGGGATCTTGTCCTTTCGGTCATGACCCACAGCTCATAACCATAGGTGAGAGTAGGAACGTAGATTGACCGGTAAATCGTGAGCTTCGCCTTACAGCTCAGCTCCTTCACCACGACAGACCAGTACGTCGACCGCATTACTGCAGAAGCTGCACCGATCCGTCTGTCAATCTCCCGTTCCATCCTTCCCTCACTCGTGAACAAGACCCCAAGATACCTGAACTCCTCCACCTGAGGCAGAAACTCTCCACCAAACTGAACTGGGCAAGCCACCCTTTTCCGACTGAGAACCATGGCCTCGGATTTGGAGGTGCTGATTCTCATCCCGGCCGCTTCACACTCGGCTGCAAACCACCCCAGTGCACGCTGAAGGTCCTGGTCTGAGGAGGCCAACATGACAACATCATCCGCAAAAAGCAGCGACGAAATCATGTGGTTCCCAAACCGGACACCCTCCGGCCCTTGGCTGCGCCTAGAAATTCTGTCCATAAAAATTATGAACAGAACCGGTGACAAAGGGCAGCCCTGCCGGAGTCCAACATGCACCGGGAACAAGTCCGACTTGCTGCCGGCAATGCGGACCAAGCTCCTGCTCCAGTCGTACAGGGACCAAACAGCCCTAAGCAAGGGGCCCCGGACCCCATACTCCCAGAGCACCCTCCCCACAGGACGCCATGAGGGACACAGTCAAATGCCTTCTCCAAATCCACAAAACACATGTGGATTGGTTGGGCAAACTCCCATGAACCCTCCAGCACCCTGGAAAGGGTACAGAGCTGGTCCAGTGTTCCACGACCGGGACGAAAACCACACTGTTCCTCCTGAATCTGAGGTTCCACTATCGGCCGAATTCTCCTCTCCAGTACCCTGGCATAAACTTTCCCAGGGAGGCTGAGAAGTGTGATCCCCCTGTAGTTGGAACACACTCTCCGGTCCCCCTTCTTGAAAAGAGGGACCACCACCCCGGTCTGGCAGTCCAGAGGCACTGTCCCCAACACCACGCGATGTTGCAGAGGCGTGTCAGCCAAGACAGCCCCACAACATCCAGAGACTTGAGGTACTCAGGGCGGATCTCATCGACCCCCGGTGCCTTGCCACCGAGGAGCTTTTTAACTACCTCGATGACTTCAGCCCGGGTGATGGATGAATCCACCTCTGAGCCCTCAGCCACTGCTTCCTCAATGGAAGACGTGTTGGTGGGATTGAGGAGATCCTCAAAGTATTCCTTCCACCATCCGACGATATCCCCAGTTGAGGTCAACAGCTGCCCATCTCCACTGTAAACAGTGTTGGTAGGGCACTGCTTCCTCCTCCTGAGGCGGTGAACGGTTTGCCAGAATCTCTTCGAGGCCAACCGATAGTCTTTCTCCATGGCCTCACCGAACTCCTCCCAGGCCCGATTTTTTGCCTCCACAACTATCCGGGCTGCAGTCCGCTTGGTCTGTCTGTACCCGTCAGCTGCCTCAGGAGTCCCACAAGCCAATAGGCCCGATAGGACTCCTTCTTCAGCTTGACGGCATCCCTTACTTCCAGTGTCCACCACCGGGTTCGGGGATTTCCGCCGCGACAGGCACCGGAGACCTTACGGCCACAGCTCCGAGCAGCCGCGTCGACAAGGGAGGTGGAGAACATGGTCCACTCGGACTCAATATCTCCAGACTCCCTCAGGATCCGGTCGAAGCTCTGTCGGAGGTGGGAGTTGAAGATCTCTCTGACAGGGGGCTCGGCCAAACGTTCCCAACAGACCCTCACAGTACGTTTGGGTCTCCCGAGTCTGTCTAGCTTCCTCCCCCACCATCGGATCCAACTCACCACCAGGTGGTGATCAGTTGACAGCTCCGTCCCTCTCTTCACCCGAGTGTCCAAGACATACGGCCGGAGGTCAGATGAGACGACCACAAAGTCAATCATCGACCTCCGGTCTAGGGTGTCTTGGTGCCACGTGCACTGATGGACACCCTTATGCTTGAACATGGTATTCGTTATGGATAAGCCATGACTAGCACAGAAATCTAATAACAGAACACCACTCGGGTTCAGATCAGGGGGGCCATTCCTCCCAATCACGCCCCTCCAGGTATCACTGTCACTGCCCACGTGTGCGTTGAAGTCCCCCAGTAGAATGATGGAGTCTCCAGTTGGAGCACTTTCCAGCACCCCTCTCAGAGACCCCATTAGGGCTGGGTACTCCGCACTGCCGTTTGGCCCGTAGGCACATACGACAGTGAGAGACCTATCCCCTACCCGAAGGCGCAGGGAAGTGACCCTCTCATTCACTGGGTTGAACTCCAACACATGGCAGCTGAGCTGGGGGAGCTATAAGCAAACCCACTCCAGCCCGCCGCCTCTCACCATGGGCAACTCCAGAGTGGTAGAGAGTCCAGCCTCTCTCAAGAAGTGTGACTATCTCTAGCCGGTACTTCTCAACCTCCCGCACAAGCTCAGGCTCCTTCCCCGCCAGCGAGGTGACATTCCATGTCCCTAAAGCCAGTTTCCGTGTCCAGAGATCGGGTCGTCGGGGGCCTAGCCTTTGACTGTTGCCCGATCCACTATGCACCGGCCCCATATGATCCCTCCTGCAGGTGGTGAGCCCACGGGAGGGTGGCCCCACGTCGCTCATTCGGGCTGAGCCCGGCCGGGACCCATGGGGGTAGGCCCGGCCACCAGGCGCTCGCATACGAGCCCCAACCCTGGGCCTGGCTCCAGGGTGGGGCCCCGGCTGCGCCATGCCGGGCGACGTCTCGGTCCTTGTTTTAAATAGACTCATATAGGGTTTGTGAACTGCTCTTAGTCTGGCCGTCACCAAGGACCTGTTTGCCTTGGGAGACCCTACCAGGGGCATATAGCCCCAGACAACATAGCTCCCAGGGTCATTCGGGTACTCAAACCCCTCCACCACGATAAGGTGACAGTTGAAGGAGGGGTATAATAGAGTCATCTGATGTAAATAACAGAAGTGTCATTGGATGTTTAAGTGTAATATTTTAAAGTAATAAGTCATTTAAAGAGGCAAATACAATCATAATAAACTTACCTCATGCAGATAATCCAAAATGGCGCTTTGTTCACGTTGGAAAAAAATATGGTATAATTCTGTTAAATAACAGTGACATACTGTCATTGGTCAACCAGCAACCCGAAGTGAACAAGTATGCACCGCAAATAACAGCAACTTGCTGTTATTACTTGAAAACATAATTTTACTGTTAAATTTCCATGTAAATTTACAGGAATTTTTACAGTGTAGCCTACTATTACACATGCTTTATCTTAAACTGTTAACGTTTATTTAAGACACAAATGACAAAAGTTTACGAGGACATTCACAAAGACGGGGATTTTGACACTGTGTATTTGAACGTTAAAGCACAAGGCACGAAACAGAGCTCAAGTTTAGTCAGGCGCTGCGTGTATCTAACTTAACCCGAGCATTTACCTAAATGTCTCCCTCGCTGCCTAATGTGTCTGAATGGTTTAAAAACAATGATTAAAAAGCGTTTAAATAAGCAACGCGATTGAAATATTTCAACCAGTCTATCGCCCCGCCTTAAACTAATAACGTATATAGGCAAGAGTTTGTTCAAACATAAAAAGCAATATACATCTGTCCAGTTTATAATCAAACTAACCTAAAATTGGTGGATACGATGACGCTGTGTTTTTAAATGCTTCATGTGCCCGTCAGCTTGCTGTTCCACAACTTCCACTCCATCAACAGCTTTAGTAAAAAGGATTTTACTGACTAACTCGATCTCTGCTCTGCCTATTAAGTTTTTCCTTTTTTGACATATATATCTATCGACATTTATACCTATCGAAGATCGTTCTTTGCGTGACCATTTTCAGATTAGTCTACACTAGAACGCTCGCTAGCTCGAGTTTTGGTAGCCTAGACTACCCGTACCTGTGACGTCAGGACAGGAAGCGATCATGTATTTTTAATGTCTGATATTCCTCAAATAACAATCTAGTCCCGTCTCGTCTTGTTAACAAAGAAACGGCATACGTTTCGTCATAGTTTTTACCATCAGATATTAGTTTAGCTTGTCAACGTCTCGTTTTAGTCACAGAAAAAGTTGGCGTTAACAAATTTTCGTCATTGTCTTCATTAACGAAATTAACACTGCAGTAAAGACACTTATGACAATTATAAAGATTCCTGATCAAAGAATCCTGAAAAAAAAAAAAAAAAAAAACAGTTTCCACAAAAATATTAAGCACCACAACTGTTTTCAACATTGATAATAATAATAAATAAATGTTTCTTGAGCTGCAAATTAGCATATTACAAACCGATTCCAAAAAAGTTGGGACACTGTACAAATTGTGAATAAAAAAGGAATGCAATAATTTACAAATCTCATAAACTTATATTTTATTCACAATAGAATATAGATAACATAACAAATGTTGAAAGTGAGACATTTTGAAATGTCATGCCAAATATTGGCTCATTTTGGATTTCATGAGAGCTACACATTCCAAAAAAGTTTGGAGAGGTAGCAATAAGAGGCCGGAAAAGTTAAATGTACATATAAGGCACAGCTGGAGGACCAATTTGCAACTTATTAGGTCAACTGGCAACATGATTGGGTATAAAAAGAGCCTCTCAGAGTGGCAGTGTCTCTCAGAAGTCAAGATGGGCAGAGGATCACCAATTCCCCCAATGCTGCGGCCAAACATAGTGGAGCAATATCAGAAAGGAGTTTCTCAGAGAGAAAATTGCAAAGAGTTATCATCATCTAAAGTGCATAATATTATCCAAAGATTCAGAGAATCTGGAACAATCTCTGTGCGTAAGGGTCAAGGCCGGAAAACCATACTGGATGCCCGTGATCTTCGGGCCCTTAGACGGCACTGCATCACATACAGGAATGCTGCTGTAATGGAAATCACAACATGGGCTCAGGAATACTTCCAGAAAATATTGTCGGTGAACACAATCCACCGTGCCATTCGCCGTTGCCAGCTAAAACTCTATAGGTCAAAAAAGAAGCCATATCTAAACATGATCCAGAAGTGCAGGCGTTTTCTCTGGGCCAAGGCTCATTTAAAATGGACTGTGGCAAAGTGGAAAACTGTTCTGTGGTCAGACAAATCAAAATTTGAAGTTCTTTTTGGAAAACTGGGATACCATGTCATCCGGACTAAAGAGGACAAGGACAACCCAAGTTGTTCTCAGCGCTCAGTTCAGAAGCCTGCATC